>JAEMOT010003460.1:27802-73790 GCA_019297695.1 Apostasia ramifera
AGGACAGCGCCGGAGATGGAGGAGGAGTACGGTGCGCCGCAATGACGAGATAATTTGCAGGTTTTTATTGTTTTATATATTTTATTTATTTATAAAATTTAAAGGAATGGGTATTGTTTTTTAATGAATATTAATTTAGAGGAATTATTTTTTATGGAAATGTTTAGAGAAATTTTTTATTTTTATTTTTGATAGAAAATGTTTAGAGAAATTAATGCAACCTTTCATTAAGATTACGTTTGATTTGAGATAATTTTTTTTTACCTCACATAAATTTTAACTATAAAAATTAATTTTATTTTAAAATCAACATAAATTTGAATATTATAATTAAAAATATTTTATATTTTACATATTTTTAATATTAAAATAATTTTTTTATTATTAAATTTAAAAAATAAAATATTTTTTTTTTCTTCTGCTTGATTTTCAAAAACAAAATATAATAAGTTTGCATTTCATTTTAATGTGAGGCTTAAGCCACCTTTTCAGGGAATACTCTTTATCATTTGATTCAAAGCTCAAAAAAGTCTAATTATTATCTTATTAATAACTTAATTCACATACAATATAAATTTTAATATTAAAAATTAATTTTATTTCACATATAAAATAAATTTTGATCTTATAGTTAACTTTATTTCACATCTTTCACACTTAATATAAAAATAATTTTACATGTCATTAAATTTATTAATTAATATTTTCTCACTTACTTAAAAATAACTTTTCAATTAAACAATCTCTTATCACATTATTAGCTCGAAATCTCTCAACTACTTTTTTGAATATGCTCCTGAGATAATATAAGAGTATTCAATTAAATCACAATAATCTAAATTTCTTACACACAAACTATTAATAAGTCATTCATCCACATACAATGATTATAAAATATAGCAATTGCTAATATCTTTAAAAAAATAATAGTAATTTATTTCACACAAGAACCTAATTTCTCTATAATGTACATAAAACTATTAAACTTCTTATACAGAGCATCCTTGAAATTATATAGGCCTGTTTGTTTGTAAGATTTAATTTAATAAAATTAAAATTAAATTTAAATATAAATATTATTTTATTAAAAATTGTGAATAATATGTAATAAAATTAATTATTATATTAAAATATGTGAGAGATGTAATATAAAGTTAATTATTATATTGAAATATGTGAAGAATGTGATATAAATTAATTTTTTTTTTAATAATGTGTATAGGATGTGAAATAAAATTAATTTTTAATATTAAATTTTATGTGTAATGTGATATGCTAATTTAAAATTAATTCAGGTTAATTTTTAACTGCTAAACGAACAAGGCCATAATATTTTCTTAATAGTTACTTACAAAACCATGATTGTTTTTGTTGTTTTCGTATTGAATTAAGTTGATCTAGACAATTTCTATCGACTTAGGTCAAACTAAACTTATTTCTCAAGTCAAATTTTTTAACAATATTGGTAATAGAATATTAAGATGATAAATTATAAGTTAATCTAAGTCATAACTATAGCCCTGTTTGGTTCATATCCAAGTTGAGTATGTTTATTTTTTTAATATTTTTGTAAAAAAATATAATTTTTTTTTTGAAATATACATATAATGAGAAATAAAGTTAGTGAGAATATTAAATAAAAATAGTTGATGATTTGAAAAATGTGTAAGCTATTTTATTTTTTTAAAAAATAATTATACCTAATTTAGGCATGACTCGCATGAGATTGATCTTTGCTGCACAAGGTACCACAACAAAGCTAGCTTTCGTATTCTCATAACAAAAATTAAACATTTTTAGTCTCACACTAGTTTCACACTAATAGTAATTAAACCGACACATTATACACATAAGAATCTGTCAGTCTTAATATTACATATGCATTTCTTAGCTAGATTGCATACGTATATATTGAGTATATACAATTTAGTTCTAAACATGCATGAATATGATTTCGATTTAATATTGTGCACAATCAACCTACACGTACATAAGCATCTTCAAAAATGCATAACACTTAAATGGTGCGTGGGAAACTGGGATCCCAATAGCCTTGAAGGCTGTAGTAACCCCTCTGCATTTCACTGGGATCCCCCACCCCCATGATGGATTAAGGTAAACTTTGATGGCTCCATTAAGCAAAAAGGTGCGGCAGGCGCAGGTGGGGTGGTGTGGGATCACTGTGGCAACCTACTCATAGCAGCAGGCTCTAAGCTCGACACTCATGCCATTCTAATAGCAAAACGATGGAAGCGCTCATCGTATGACAGTCGCCTAGGAGTGGGCGATTACGATGGACGAGATTTGGATAGAGGGCGATTCAGCCACCACCATTGACGACCTTCACAAGACAGCCAGAGGACTGCCTCCCAACAAGACCATGACTTACATCTTCGGTCTTCTTTGTGCCTCATACAGGGCCGTGAATAGAGTGACAGATTTTATAGCTTCCTTTTCATGTTTAGATGATATCGAATGGTGAAGGGGCATGTCCCTCCCATCCGATTTTTATGCGATTCTCGATGAGGATCGATCCCTTTGTACTTGATGTATCTTGTTTTACTAGTACAGTAATATAGGCTACGACCGAATTTCAAGAAAATGCATAACACTTAAACATGAATACAAAATATTATACAATAAGACAAATGTGATACGTGTCGTACAAGAAATAAATCTATAGTTTACCACGAGTTTGGACAGCACTATCGATTACACTTTCTTCACATTTGCTGGAAAAATTACAGCGGCATTTAAATGAAAATACAGAATCAAAGACCAGTTTAAATTTTTATTCTTTTTACATTTTATATATATATATATATATATATATATTTTAATTATTTTAAATTTGATTTTTTGAATGAAGAAAATGGTCACCTGTTCATGAGCTGTTGATTCCTTCCTCGCTCCGGCCATCCAATATACAGCTCGGTTTCTACTTCCTTACTGTGCTCATTCTCTTCCTGGGGAATCACAGCTTCCTTCTCAGCACTTAACCGCAGCAGGGGCTCCTTGCACTTCTCACAAAATAAAAGAAAAAAGGGGGTAAAATAATAATTATCATTATATAATAATTACCATAGAATTCACACCAAAGACACATAGGTTCGCAAATATATTAAGGTTTTAAAAACTGAATCAAAATTAAAATCAGTAGAACGAAAAGTTTAATTAAATTTTTTAAGTTTCAATCAGGGTTAAACCTGGATCGAATAGTAATAATACACTAATGCAAAAATAATATTCATAAAATAAAAAAAAAATAGAGAGAATTACGAACTCTACCTTATTATGTTGATGAATGACTAAATCTTTCTCTCCTTAAATAAGATGAGAGGTTAAATCTTCTCCAACTTGATAAATAGGGTGTTATTTATAATTATGCATTCAAAAATATGAGATTATATATGTAAAAATCTAACTTTAGGGTTAAATTTTAATTTTAAAAAACTTAGGTGTTAAACGACTAAAAAACAATTCTTCAGTGACATGTGATTCAGCCAAAGAAAAAGAGGCCGATTCAATCATGCCAGTTGAAAAATTCTCTAGTTTACCTTAAGTTCGAGGCGGTTCAAAGCAGTTTCTATTGGGTCGCAATTTGAGATAACCCAATAGACCGATTAAACTACCGATTACGGTTGAATAGGTTAAATCAGCCGGTTTGATCCCGTCTTTTAAACCTTGGTTTCAATACAACAGTCAAGTAAAAGCATCATATTCTTCGAAAAACTTGTGAACAATCAAAATTACCTATTTCGTATTGTAGCCTACGAAAAATGAAGTTTACTGTTTTTGCTTGCTCCATTCTTCTCATATAATTTGAGATGAAAAACGTTGCCGTTGTAGATCTTGATTTCAGTAATGTTCTTCTCCGTTGTACTAACATTATCATTTACCTAAATACTTTGTCATACTATAAAAATCTGTAGATAAAATGCTCACCGATGCTGATGATAGGAGTCTGGAGTACTGCTTTTGCAACAAGGAATTCTCTTCTAGTAGAATCTTCTCCTACACATCAAACGAAGGAAATGGAAATTAAATCAAATGACTTCATCAGCATTTGATATTTGAAGAAATGAGTGATTCAGAGTCATCCGTACCCTTTCTTTAAGTTCTTCTACCTGCTCTGAGAGTAAACTATTCTGACGTGATTGAAACATGATAATATATCAGTCAACACAAAATGGGTTTAAATTTGGTAGAATGATTAATTATTATCAATCAAGCTAATTGCACCATTACCAATTACCTTTCTTCTTCTTATCTTGCTCAGGCTCTGTTCCAGCTGATCCTCTAATTTACGGAGCTCCTCCACAGAGCAAGATTCTAAGTCTTCACCCATTAGCTTCCTACAGAATAGCAGAAAAAATTGTTCATTTTCTGTAAATAATGATCTAAGTCTTCACCCATTAGCTTCCTACAGAATAGCAGAAAAAAGAGTTCATTTTCTGTAAATAACGCAAGAAAGGAGGCATCAAGTCGTAACAGCTCACCTTTTCGAAATTTCAAGGAGTTCAGTCTTCTTGGCCAAAGCTTCTGCATCCAGCTTCCATTGCTGATTTAATCTCAATACTTTTGTTATTGATGCAAATGGAGATCAGAACACACAGTAAAACACAAGAGATCTAACAAAATCCAACCCAAATAGGGCTATGCCTTGTGGAAGTTCACTTGATGAACAATTCAGAATTACAGAGAGGAGTTGAATTCCGTAATCAATCGAAATTATTCCCTGGCCCTAACCCTATCGTAGTTTATATAACACTTCAAACATATACAAAATTTCAAAAATGCACCAAAAGATAAAAGTTTTTCAAGAAACACTGCTCCAAGAACCGAAAAATCTGCATATATATTATATAAATAAATAGTTTAGGATTCAAGTCATCTCACAAGTCATTGTTATTGCTGGGTAATGTTTTGCAATAATATGTGAAAACATCTAGTAGTTTAGGGATGAAAAGCAAGACATTTATTACCTCAAGGTTTAATGGATCAGTTGCTCTGCCATTACCGCACATATCTTTGGCCTGCTGCTTGTAACGCTCAATGGTCTTCTGCATGCTAAAGTGTCCATGAAACAAGAAAGACAGTAAATCAATTTTTTGTCTCAATAATGATCCCCTGAGTTGTCTTCTTGCTGTTCACATAAATCACGTATATTAATGCATTAAATTAATGCATTATCACGTAAATCATAATCACATATGCATTGGCCAACATCTTGTCTACGTTTCAAATAACATGCTACTGAATGGTGAAATAGTCGCCACTGGCAAGAACAACTAGGAGAAGAGGAGTAATCCTAGAAAAAACCTTCATGTAATGCTTTTATTTTGTTATTGAGAATCAGAAATTACTTGTGATCTTGAATCACTTGAACTCAAGAAAGCGCTGTTTTATATAGAAATGAAAAAGGAGGGAAATTCATTATAGTTGACCTCAACTAGTTTGGAAATTGAAATTGAGTCTGATAACTATTAATTTTGATCACAATGTATATCTTCCTTGCGCAACTAACTACAAGATCTGGAATGTATTCACTTAATGTAGACTTGAATGAAACCCATACACATGATGACATGAGAAGAGGAGAATTTCTTGTGTTGGACATTTGGCTCAATTTCGCGAATGCTCAATTGGTCTTCAAAATTATCTAACCTCTAGAATTCCCTTAAACAATGAAAGTATGAAGGGAAAATTATACATTGGTCCCTACATTCTTTCTTAAATTTCATGCACATCCACACGTTTTGTATCAAATTATAAAGTAGCTTTCCTGCCTAAGTTTTTTTCAAGTTGGTTCTTGAGATTGAAAAAACCATAAAATTCTTTTTGTGATGATTTTCTTTCCTGATTGCCATTAAAAAATATTTGCAGGTGATAAGTATGTGATGAGCTTAAACAAACTACAATGGAAACATGACGAAACCACCTCCATTATCTTCTATTTCTCGTAATCATCCACTATTATATTTCAGTTCAGGACCTAGTCCACTCCACCTTCATGCATGGTTGCCACTGTAATTACCTTCACTAGTATTTAAGCACTCCCTTCTCATTAATCCTGTATTACATCTCCATCCAAGTGCGTTCACGTCTTCCTATACATTTGTAGGCTTTAATGTATAGGATTGAAAGGGAATCCTCTACTCTTGAATAGGGACAGTATGAGAGAGGAATAAGCAAGAGATCAGAGGAAGAAAGTCACAAGGCAGATGAGTGCAGTCACATAAGACATTGTTCTAATTAAAAGTAAATCTCCACCGTATACATGAAACAATGTAATAGTAGTGCAAGCATCAGAACATCAATTAAAGAGGTTGGCGGCAGCTTCTTGTAAGAGACTATAAGATTAGATGGTATAACCATGCGAAACCTGCATGCTCTAAACAAAACATTGCTTTCACACAAATCAGCTGACCTGTACAATCGAATCATATAAGGAACATGAAACTATCTCTATCAGAGTTCCTCCATGGTGGCATCTTGTAAGATCATAAAACAATACGAAACATATATTTACTAAAGAAGAAACCTGCTTTTACAATAGTCAAGCGGACTCATACAATTGAATTGTACAAGAATATATATATGTGCGAATGTATACACACATGTATTTAAATATGCATGTTGCATCTTAAACATGAATACATATTTATATATGTGCAAATATATTTAAGAATTTATGCAATTACATATATATGCAAATATATTTGTATTTATGTATATAAATTTCTGCATGTGTCAATGCGTGTATATATATATGTAACTATATATGCATATATGCATACATACATATATATATATATTTTATGAATGTATTTTTCTATAGTAAATGATTTTGAACTGCTTTATGATTAGCCTGTATATTTTCACAACATTGCTTATAAGCTCCAAAATAGATGATTTCATTTATCTATGCGATTGGATCGTCTAGCGACGTAATATTTGTTATAGATCCGAAAATAGATTGTTTCATATAGCTATACAATTCGATTGTGAACATCTGCAATCCAATATTATGGATGGTTTCATATTATTTTACAGTAGGATCGCATAGTTTCGCATCTAAAATATGAGATTTCACATATCTATATATACAATTAGATTAGATGCATGCATATTTTTCCACTAACAGTAGGTAACAAACATCTACAATGTATGATTTTTTCAATATAAATCGACGGCACCGTACCACTAAATAATACCAACTTAAATCCTGGCTTGTTTGGTTGGATGATAAATTTGGGTAAGAAAAGAGAAAATACTTTATTTCATAGAGTCGATGGTAAAGAAATTTATTTTAATATTGGAAGGTGTGTAGGATATGAAATGAAGTTGATTTTAAGGTTGAAATTTATGTTAGATGTGAAATAAAGTTGATTTTTAAGGTTGGAATTTGTGTTGAATATTAAATAAAGTTATTAAAAATTATAATAAATTTAAAATATTATTAAAAAAATATTTTGCTCATTTTTGAATAATTGCCAAACATGCCCTCCCTGATATTCCTCCTTCTGGTGTCAGTGGACGGGATTTGATGGCAAATGGCTCCCTGTATGAATAATGAAATCATTATACTACAATTGGAAAAGAGCACAATAATGGCGTAGGGCACCTAGATGAGTGCATATAAAGAGAGACTATGAGCTGGCAAGGTCATGGATGGGTAATTAAGCAAGTGTGCATGCACGAGCGGATTGTAATTTGACATGGTTTTATAGTGGGTTAACCTAATGAATAAAATAGGTCTAAGCATTACTTTGAAATGGAAGAAATTTTGTTGATATTCTCTCACAAGTTAATGCAATTTTGTGCTCAATAACTGCTTTTATGGATTAAGGTGTGCTTTTAGGGCATTGATTATTGTGATTCGAAGCCTTGGCATTTATTCTTCTTTTATGGAAGAACAACCACGGTTGCAGTGGCATCCATATTTTTCGGTAGATTCTCAAATGGTTGCAAATGTAATTTGATGGAGTAATCGATCATCTAATTGCTTAGTCATGTTGAGTCATTTCTTCTACTCTTAAGGTGGTCTTCTAAAAGAATTCCAATGTCGAGTTGTTCTTGTAGTGTCATTTTCTCATTTTAGTTCATTGTTATGCGTCTAGTTTGTTTTATTTTATGTTTTCATTGGTATTACCATTTTTAATTATCATCATTTAGGACTAGTGAGCATGCATCCATACCTATATTATGTTAGCATAATCTCTAAGCAAATTAATATTCATATAATGCTACCTCTAAATTTCGTAGGATAGAGACTATGATAGATCTACACTAAATATTTGTTGGGTATTGTGAGAAGTTATATCATATTAGTGAGAGTACATTCCAAGCAGTTTCTTTTTAAAATCCACGAATTAGTTGCAAGAAAAATAGAGATTTTTAAGGTACTTAAAGAAAGTGAACAACAACACATACAAGTTACTTTCATGGAAAATAAGAAAATAATCTTTAACAGGCCGAGTTACTCTCATCAATAGTGTGTCTTCTATTTCTCTGTCTTATCACATACCTTTGTTCCAACGAATATACTTGATGCTATTGAAAAGCTCATTTGAAGATTCCTCTAGAATGGAGATCTTGAAACCAAAGCCATTCATTGTCTTATGGAAAAGGGTATGTAAGCCTAAGAGCATTGGAGGATTGGGTATACATAACCTCAAGAAATGATGGAGCACTACAATGTCCAAGCATGTAGGAAAGTTTCTAGGAACAAGTGATTGTATCTGAAGAAAGAGCCTTCAAGTCAAGTATGGTCGTAGACCTAGGAATGACAATGGGGCGAGTTTGGGTCGGGTTTATAAATACCCATACTTGTCCCGCTATATATTATTCATTGCTCATACCCGCCCTATACCCGTTTTCGCTCCGTTCCGCTCCACCCCGCCCCTATTCTAGTTTTCACAAACCCGTACCAGCCCCGTTTTCTCACTAATGTTAATGAAAATCAAATTATTTTACTCTATTTAAAACAATAAAAATCGTAGTTATATAGTGAATATTACACTATGAAAGCAAGACCTTATATTTATTCATTTTTGATACACTCTTTTTATTTGACTTTATATAAGCTTATATAAAAATAAATAAAAATATATACATAACGGGGCGGGGCGGGGCGGGTATAGTTGATTCATACCCGTCCCCGCCTCATTTTATAACGGGGCGGGGCAGGTTGCGGATCACAGGTAAAATTTTAGTACCCATACCCATCCTATTAGGTGCAGGTTGGGGCTGTTTAATCGGATATGGGTACAAATTACCACCCCTACGTAGACCACATCATTTCCAAATTAAGAGTGGTGACTCTTGGATTTGGAGAGTTGTTTGTAGGGGGAGAGCATATTAAGGGCAACATGATATGGCTACTAAAAGATGGCACCTCAGTGTTGTACTGAGAGGACCATTGGCCAGCGACAACCCCAATCTCTTGGTGGCCTACTTTCGTTAATGTACAAGTGGAGAAGCATCCAAAGACAGTGGGAGAGCTTTTTATTGACAACAGATGGATGACAGAAAGATTAGTATGCTCTTTGGGGAGGACATAGATAGAAGAGTACTTTCCATTCATAAGCACATTCACCTAGACTATGACATGCTGGTTTGGGCTGAGATAGAGAAGCACCCACAATTACCTTATACTGCAAACAATTTGGAGAGGAAAATGCAATTTGTGGAGGAGCTTGGTGCTGCTAGATTGATACCTTGTCTAGGATGAGGGCTCTTTTTTGGAGAGTTTATAGATATTACAGTCCCTATTATGCTACAATTACATCGTCGTGGGGAAGTGGACAACGATTTCTGCTCTGAAAATGTGATATTGTGGAGGACTTCACTACTGTAATATTAAGCATCGGCGACGGAATTGCGATGCGCAATTATTGGTCTCACATACTTGCGACCGCTTTCTCTATCAGTCACAATTCCATCGCTGATCTCCTATGAAGACTATTCAACCATTTTTTTCTGTGGGTTGCCCTAATCGCATCAAATCTTCTCTGTTGTCGTGCGCCGCTGTCCATCGTCCATCACCGGCTCCATCCTTTGCGCAGTCGTCCATCGCCAGCGCCATCCTTCGCCCTCGTCCATCGCCGCCATCCTTTGCCGTCGCCTATTGTCAGCACCATCATTCTTTTTGATCCATCACCGACGCCATCCGTTGCTCCTGCGCATCGACGCCGTCAATCGCTTTCGTGTCTATATTATCGAAATATTTTCACATTTGGTACATCTCGATCTCTCTTCCTCTCTGTCTCTAGCTATCTCTCACGCATTAGGTTAGTCGGCACTTTCGACCCATGAAGATTCATCAAAAGAATATTTTGATTTGTCAAGAAAATAATTCTTTGATGTCCATTTTATTCTTATCGTATCATTCTTTCTCCTTTGTTTTAGTTTGTTGACGGCTCATTAGTGACCGAAGGAGCTAGTTGTTGTTAGCTTAATCGAATTAGTATGAACTTCATTGGCGATTGTGATTCGTCGAATACGAAAACCCATTATTTCATCAGTGGCTAAGATGCCACCTGGGTACTTGTCGGGCCAAAAGGTTCTGCATTCTAAAGGTTCTGCATTCTTTTTCAGTTTTACCACATCGTCATCCCAAGCTGCTGTGCAGTCTTGGTTTTTCTCTTGTATCTGCAAGTAGAAGGTTTTGTTGACAGGATATATTCAATCTTCAAGCAGGCCTAGCATTATTTGAAAAATCTTTTGACACTGTTTTGAATCTTTTATCTAATTCTGTTTAGACATTTCTCATATATAAAAATAACATTTTAGTTCAGGTGACAACTGAGAAATCATTACAAACTATCAATTGATAATAAGTTTTGCATACAGATTTTGAGCCACTGAAGTCCTTCCAACATTTTCATATATTCTCTCATTCTTATTATGCCATATTGCCCACAATATAGTGATAGAGGTCAAAATCAATACCAATCATCCTCTGCGCCGCAGTTGAGATCCACTCAAATCTATTGATACTATTTTTGAGGCTACATTCATTTGTGCAGTTGATTGCCTTACAAATTTATTGTGCAGAATGGCATTCTCTGAATACATGCGTGGTTGATTTTGTTAGCTAAGTTGAATCTGATTTTTTTTTAATGGTTGAATCTGATTATTTTGAAGTTGATGTATTAAGTTTATATGTCAAAAAATACAGTATTTAAATTAGATTTTTTGATGAAATTGTTCAGTTCTTATTTATGTTCTTTATTTAATGGTCTGTAAAATAAGTGTTAATTCTGAATAATGTATTCTCTTATTTAAATATCTTATGTATATAGATACATAGTTGATTTACGTCATTAGATGTACGAAAGATTAACACATAATGATCGATTAACTGATGAATTTGTTGCTGGTGTAGAACAATTCATAGAGTGGGCATGCTCACCAGCAAATACTATCAAGATAGGTGAAAATATAAAATATCCATGTATCAAATATAGAAACCTACATTTTCTATCAGCTGATGATGTAAAGTTACACTTATAGCGATGGGGATTTACTACAGATTACATATAGTGGACTGCCCATGGGGAGATTTACATTTCAGATGCATGCAGCTTTATTATGGACTATTAGTGATTTTTCAGCATATGGTATGCTTTCTGGTTGGAGTATCCATAGACGCTTGGCATGCCCGTATTGTATGGACAAATTTAAGGCCTTTGTGTTACAGAATGGAAGAAAAATTTTATTTTTTAACTGCAGTCATATGTTTCTTCCTGATGACCATCCATATAGAAAGCAAAAGAATCAATTCTTAAAGGGTAAGATAGTTTTAGATCTCCCCCCACCACACTTATCTGGTGAAGAAATGTTTAACTTGGTGAATGCATTGCCCGAAGTTGAATTTGGTTCAAATAAAAACAAGATCATTGGTTTTGGTAAAAATCATAATTGGAATAGACGCAGTATCTTTTGGGAACTACCATACCGGTATACACTCTTGATACATCATAATCTTGATATTATGCATGTTGAAAAAAATATCTTTGATAATATATTTTATACTGTGATGAATGTCTCAGGTAAAACTAAGGATAATTTAAAGACAAGGGTTGATTTAAAATTATACTATAAACGAGAAGGACTTCAATTATTTGAGGACAATGGTAGAGTAATGAAACCACCAGCATCGTATGTTCTTGATAAGACTAAGCTTCAAAGCTTTTGTAAATGGATGACAGAGCTCAGATTGCCTGATGGTTATTCATCAAATATAAGTCAGTGTGTAAATTTTGAAAACTTATTATTTCATGGCATGAAAAATCACGACTGTCATATTTTTATGCAACGATTACTTTCAATTGGACTTAGAGAACTCTTACCAAAGGCTATTTGGGGTGCTATCACAGAATTATCTCTTTTTTTAGAGGTATATGTTCATCGAGTCTACAAGCTTGTGATTTAGACATATTAGAAAAAAATATAGTTGAGACTCTATGTAAGCTAGAGAAGATTTTTCCACCAAGTTTTTATAATTCAATGGAGAACTTACCAATTCACCTAGCATGTGAGGCAAAGGTTGGTGGTCCGGTGCAATATAGGTGGATGTATCCTTTCGAGAGATATATGTTTATCTTAAAAAATATGATTCGCAATAAAGCTCGACCAGAAGGATCTATATGTGAAACATATCTTATTGATGAGGTTTCAACTTTTTGCTCACATTACTTCGAGCCAAATGTTCCAACAAAACATAATAAAGCTCCTCGCAATAATGATGAAGACATTGAGATGGAAGAAAGATTATCAATTTTTAAGCAAGAAAGACCTTTCTCACCTAATGACAATCTATATTATTGTATAGATGAGGAATATAATGCTGCACATCTATATATTTTTTTGAATTGCCCTGAAGTTGGACCATATATCGAGTGAGTTATATTCTTTTATTTATTACTTTTTTAATATATTTTATTTTCTAAATACAATTTTATATAATGTCATTTTAGATGTTATGAAGAAGAAGTACTGCAAAGTAATCCATTAATGCGTGAAGCAGAACTTGAAAGAATGGAAGAGCAATACTTTATAAAGTGGTTCCGAGATCAAGTATGTATTTATTAATAGTACAAATAGTTATAAATTTACTTAGTTTGATTAATTGATATTTATTGTTTTAAACAGGCAAATACATTGGGTAAAATTGGAATGAACTTGAGATTAGTAGAGCTAGCCCATGGACCATCAAGAAGAGTGCAACACTATAGAGGCTGCATCGTTAATGGATTTCGATTTCATACTTTATCATATGGTACAAATAAAAAAATATATAATAGTGGAGTTTGTGTCAAAGGGAGTACTTATAAGAATTTTGACCATGATTATTATGGGGTTCTTATTGATATAATGGAGTTTGAATATTTTGGTAAAGGAAATCTGGTCATTTTATTTAAGTGCGATTGGTTTGATACTGAAAAAGACATCAAGTTTGATCCACATTATGACCTTGTTGATGTGAATTTGAAATCACGACTTAATATAAATGAATCATTTATGCTTGCTCAATAAGTTACGCAGGTGTACTATTGCAGCTATCAAAATTGCAAAAAAAAAAAGAGCAACTGGTGGGCAGTATGTAAGGTGAAGTCAAGGCTAGTTGAAAATCTGCAAAATAATAATGAAGAAGAAAATATTCATAACAATGATGTCTTACAAGAAGATGAAGTAATAGAACCTATTGTTCTTCAAACAACAGAGCTTGATGATCCTGCAATTTTATTGGAGATTGAAATACCCATAGAATCTCTTGAATCAATTGAAGTTGGAGAGTTGGGCACAAAAAGGAAAAGAACATACATAGAAGATGATTTTGGCTCGGACGAGACCAATGAAAATGAAGAGAATTTAGATTCTGAAGAGAGCAAATAGTACAATATATGTTTGCATGTTATTATATACTTCTATTGGTAAAATTTTTACATATTAGCAGGTTTCTCATTCATCATGCCTAGAGGTGGTTCTTCTCGGAGATCTAGCTCTAGGAGGCACGTTGAGGTAGAGAGGATCACGGATCGTGATGAGGATGAGTTGAATGAGGCAAGGGACGATAATGTGGAGGCGATAGATGTAGATGAGTCGAGGTCATCAAGTTCCTCTAGGACCACAGGGCCTAATCTTAGAACACAAGCACCATCCCAGTCCTCCGGACGCACCTGGCTTTACCCAGGTGATCGGCATGGGTGTGTATTAGTAGTCATTATTTTGAGAATGACTAACAAAAATAATATTCTATGTTATAATATATCTTCATATCTTATTATATTGCAGGTGGACAGACCAACATGCCATCAGGAATGTGACAGTAGAGCTAAGGGCAAATATCACAGGCCCATAGTTGTCATGGTTGCAGGTGCCTGAGACAACAAAATAACTGCTCTGGGGCAATTAATAGGGGTCTGGATTGTGCCACTTGGCTTACATTTGAAGCATGCAACCTCTTTTCCTTAGAGATTCTCTTGAAAAATTCTAAAGTCATACGGTTCCCAAAAGTCAAAATAGGTAATATTTTATATTTATATTACGAGATATTATACTATAGTATTAATTAAAGTCAAGCTCCCACTGTACGATGCAGTTCTAAGGCAGATCATATGATGCTTATGGCCGAAGAGTATGGGGAGTGATCACCAGATGATGTCCTAAGAGAAAAGAAGTACAGCTCTCAGTAGACTTTTAGGCCAATAAATAGTAGTAAGAGAGGCACATGAATAAATTATCCCACATCAGAAAGAAATGAGAGATATTGAGCTATATAAGTTATAACAAGATCTCAAATGATAGAAGAGCCTTTTGAGGCAAAATCGTAAAGCTAATGATGAAAAATTTTATAATTAAGTATATTAGGCTGGAGTAATAATGTGATAGGTATTTCATAGAAAGTGCTCAAGTCATATAGTTCCCTAAAGTTAAAGCGGATAATACCTCTACATTTGAATTATGAGATATTACAATATAGTATTAGTGTTGACCTTCCACAGTATAATATGGTTCGAGGATGAACCAAGCAGAGCTGATGGGCCTATGATGCCAGTGGTCAAAAAAGGCGAGTAATTACTAAATGATGTCCCAAAAAAAGAGAATTATTAGAGCAAAGTACAGCTTTGGTAGGCTTCTAGATTGATAAATAGTGGTGATAACAGTGTAAAAATGAATCATCCCACATAAAAAAAGAAGGAGAGTTCCTGAGTTTCATGAGTAGATAATATGATCTTAAATAGTAGAAATGCCTTTTGGAAAAAAACTGTGAGCTAATGATGAAAACTTCCATAATTAAGCGTATTTAGGATGGAGTATTTTTGGGATGGGTGACTACCCAAAAAATACTAAAGTCACACAATTCTCTGAAGTCAAAGTGGACAATATCTCTACATTTGGACTATGAAATATTACAGACCACACAAAAGATGGCGTGCGTGTGACAACGCATAACCAAAAAAGATAGAGAGTGATTGTCAGGGGGTGTCCAATGAGAAGGAAATCATTGATATAGGAAGTGACTTTTGATAGACTTCTAGGCCTAGCGAGTAGTGACAAAAGGTTCATATGAATTAATCACCCTACATTGACAAAAGAAGAGAGTTCCTGAGTTGTGTATAGATAAATAGTATGATCTCAAACTTTGAATGCATCTTTTGGGAAAGAATCATGCAGCCAGTGATGAAAAGTTCTGTTGTTAAATATACTTGAGCTGGAATAGTTCTAAGATGGGTAACTCATCTAGGAAATGCTTAAGTCATATAGTTTCTTAAAGTCAAAGCAGATAATACTTTCATATTTAGATCACAAAATTTTATATGGCATATGTAAAGTAGTTAAAGTTTTCTTGTTTAATTTACAAAAAGTTCAATTGATTTATGATGTATTTAGTAACCCAAGATTATAGATATTTAATGTTCAAAGAAAGAATAACAAGAGCCTAACCGGCAATAAAAAAGTGTTTAGAGAAATATCATGTACATGATTCAATAATAAACAAAACATAATTTTATAGATAAGTATAATTAAGGAAATGTGAATGCAACTTATAAGTTGTAACAATTTACATAAAATGAGATAATGCAGAAATTAGTACCTAATTAGATTACAAGATTCAGCCAAGCCGGGTAGTAGGTACTGATAATTATAATTTGATATCAATGAACTATGGATAATCATATATAAGGTGGAACTAGTGTAAGAGAATGGAGGAAAGTTCAATCCTACTCTTTAAACCAGGCCATAAGTTAATATAATGCATTCGTAGATTGCTTTAATTGCTTCATTAGGAGGGCACCAAATGTAAAACTTTTTTAAATTAGTTTATGCTTAAAATTGAAGATGATCATTCAAAACAAATTAAAGGCCAAAAGTTAATATTGTGCTTTTGTAAATTGCTTTGGTTCAAGTCAATTAGAAGCATACATAATTCTAGGACCCCCTAGATGAACTACTGTAAGTGGATGCATAGCATAAATAGAGTACTAGCTAAATTTTGGTAGCTAGATGACATTAAGGTTCGGCTACTTCCATTAATATACACTCTTGATCATTGCAAAATGTTTTGAGTTTCTACACTAGCTGCCTGCATCTATACTGAGATTTGTAGTTTATTTTTGCATAGTTATCCCTTAATTATTATGATTAATTAGTCAACCCAACTAGCTTGGGATTAAGGCTATTTTTTTTGTTGCTCCTATTAAAAAGGTAGAATTAATAGGGGAAAAACTAGTTACTTCATAGAAGTGCTATAAAAGAACTGTTCACCTCATTGCCATTCAGTGAATTAGTATTCCTTGTAAGTAATAGTAGAAATTCAACTTCGTTGTGATACTCTGAGTAAAGATGAGAACCTGTTAGCTCATACGATCAAAGTACAATCCTCCCTATATATTAATTCATGTACTATTTTTTCTCTTTGATCTCTTCCCAAAGAATCCCCCATGTGCGCAGCTGTACTGGTTTCCTCATTTACACAGGAGAGTTTCTCCTCCATTAAAGAAAATGACAAGGGAAAAAGAACTTTATCGAGGGACTGGATGGAGAGGAGGAGAACGAGCAGATGGTACAAATATGTCTGCAAAAATAAGTATCCCCGTTCCGCTACGAGTAAAACCACGGAAAAGAGGAAACCATACAAAAGAGCTCCGATTCATCCCATAAGAGGACGAGAAACAAGCTCAGCGCAGGCGGAGAAGCGGACAAAAACTCGCACACTTGCAGGAAAAGAGAAACCCTAACTTTGGTTTTAGGGATGGAGGTTTCATTTGCTAATAGACCATTTTCCCCTTCGTTCTTCGGTTGAAATCATGAGTAGCAATCGAACATACGTCGAACAGTAGATGGAGATCGATTAGAGTGGGAGGAGAGAAAGAAGACCTGGAGCTGGCGAACTCGTAGAGCTTTCCGCGCGGAGAGAAGACGATGAGGCCGACCTCCGCGTCGCACAGCACGGAGAGCTCGAAGGCCTTCTTCAGCAGGCCGTTCCTTCGTTTCGAGAAGGTCACCTGCCGGCTCGTCGCGTTCTCTATCCGCCTCATCTCCGTCTTCCCCCTCACCATGATTTTAAATGCGCCTCCTCTCCTCTCCAATCAGCAGCGCGGACTAAGTAGAGGAAGAAGAATTATTATAAGAAAACGGGGGATCCAGCAAATGCAAAGATTAAAACTAACACAAAAAAAAAAAACATGCGGGGAAGACGGAGCAGATAGCACCTTCACCAGAAATGGCAACGGCAGAGAGCAGCTCGCCGGAGCGCCAGGTGCTGCAGATCCAGCAGCAGCAAGAAGTCGATACCTCTCCTGAATTGGCTATGCCGGGGCTCCAGCGGCGAGACAAAGCAAAAGCGAAGAATACCCACTCACCCACGAGCACAGGATTAGAGAAAAAAATAGCTTTTCTTCTTCACCGGGCAATGGCTCTTTCGTTATTCGTCTTCCCTCCCGGCCCCAGTGAACCATGGCTTGACCCAACCTGCTCCCCTCCACCCGCGAAATGGCAATATGAAGAAGAAAGCTCTCTCTCTCTCTCTCTCTCTCTCACACTCTCTCTCTTTAGTACGGCGTCCGTACGCTTCGCCAGCGGGATTTCGACACGTCAGCGTACTGACGGCCTCTAGCGATCGGCGCCGTCGAATGGTCCTCGACGGGCTCACGTGACCGGGCCCTATTGCTAGGCAAATAACTTTTCCGCTGCGTTAGAGGGAAAAAAAAAGATTTTTAAAAATTTTATGAATATTTTAAAAAATATATATGATATAAAATAAAGTTTTTAATTGAAAGAAATTTTAGTTATAGATAAAATTTTCTCCACCAAGTGGGCCTCGATTCTTTTTATTTTCTCATGTATAATTTTTAAAATTTTTAAATTAAATAAATTAATCAATTAACTTATGTAAAAGTACAAATAATTTTTTTAATAAAAAATATTTTTATATCAAAAAATATAATTTTTAAATTATAATTTTTTTACTAATGACAACTACCTAAGAGTACTTCTCACCCAATCATGCTACAAAAGAAATCAATTTTAACAATTACATTTAATATAAAAGTAATGCTCATTATAAAAAATAAATTGATTTATATTTTTACTCAAACTAGTAAATTAATTCACTTATTTTAAATTTAGAGAGACATATATGCACATAAAAGTATACAAAATTTTATTTGCTTATAGTTTGAATGAACTTATTTACTTATATTCATTTAATGATAATATTCATATTAATTTAATTAAATTTTTCAGTCAAACTAAATTTTCTAAATTATTTTATTTAGATCCATATGTCCAATTAGATATTTACACATCAATCCTAAACAAGAAAGAGAATAAAAAAGAGATGATAGGGGCATAGTATAGCTTACAAGTGCCCAAAGAGAGAGATATTAAAGAGTATTAATTGTGGCAATTTAATAGGTTGAATTTAGTTAACTTTTTTTTAATATATATATATATATATTTCAAATAGCAAGAATAAGATGAATTACATGATTTAAAAGAGAAAAAGGCAGAGAGAGATTGATAGTAAAATTATCTTAAAAGAAAAAACAAATTATTACTATAAAAAACAGCTCTTGATAATTTTCTATATTGAAGAGAGATAACGGGATAAATATTTATCTCATAATGAAATTAAAGTGGAAGAAAAATTTTAAGCTATATGTATAAGATAATGAGCATAAAATATCGATATATTTCTTGGAGACAAAACTTAAAAGCAAAATTGGACGACTTAATATAGAATAAAGTATGTAATATTTTGACTTCTAGTATGAGATCATGATATAACTCAGATACAAATTAACAAAACTCGCATTAAAAATATAGATTAATATAAAAAAGTCTCTAGTGGAGCAAATTAATCTTAATGTACTACATATTTTAGAGTTAGTGTATATTCTTATGCACAATTAATTTTTTCTGTGCTAGTAAAAAATATATATACTGTGTTTTTTTTATTTTGTATGGATCTGTTTGTTTGTAGGGTTAAATTTAACAAAGTTAAAAGTAAACTTAGATAGAGATATTTTTTTTATTGGAAGTTATGAATGATGTGAAATAAAGTTAGTTATTATGTTGCGATATGTGAGGGATGTGATATAAGTTAGTTATTATTTTAGTAATGTGTGCAGGACGTGAAATAAAGTTAATTTTTAATATTAAATTTCATGTGTGATGTGATATGTCAAGTTAAAATTAAACTAAGTTAGTTTTTAACTTGAAGACAAACGGGGCCCATAATGATGATAATTAATTACTACACTTATTATTTGATTTTTAATTAGGTTTATTAAAAGTATTTTATTTTCTATCAATGATTAAGTACATTGAAAAATAAAATTAAAGAAAAATTGGTCCAATATTATATATCTTAATATTATAACATGTTATCAAGATATTTTGATATATAAATATTATTATTTTAGTAATAATTTTATAATATTCTATAAATTATTTACATATATTATTAAATCAAATAATTATTATTTTTAAATAGCTTTACATAGTATTCTAATAACATTGAATCAAATGACTCTGTAACCTTCAAAAATATGAGTAGTTAAACACGATGAAAGGTTGCTCATTTACATAAATGTTATGGGATGAAGTTTTTTTGGGTTCGAGAGGGAAGATGCATTAGTATTTATATATAATATTAATTAAAAATACTTTAATATTAAGGATTAAATAAGATATAAAATAAGATTAAACTTTTTATTAAAATATATAACGTGAAATAAAATTAATTTTTTATTTTAAAATTTAAAGTAAATGTGAAAGAAGTATTAAAAATGATTGATATAGAAGTCCTAAAATCCTGTTTGGCGCGAGTATCAAAATGAGCACCAAAATAGTATTAATTTTAAATAATAATAATAATAATAAATAATTTTTTTTAATTATTTTACACAAATTCTAATATAAAAAAATATTATTTTACTTCACATGCTGAATAATTTTCAATAAAAAATATTAACTTTATTTCATAATACTCGATCGAGTATTTTAGTTTATGATGCGAAATAAAATTGATATTTTTATTAAAAATTATTAAATATGTGAAATAAAATAATATTTTTTATATTAAAATTTACGTAGAATAATTAAAAAAATTATTTATTATTATTATTATTATTATTTAAATTAGTACCATTTTAATCATGATTTTAGTCATCGCCCCCCAAACATAAATGTCAAATATTACATAAATCTTTGATTAAAAATTTAACAGAAGTACCTAAGTGAAAATCGTTATTAAGCATAAAGATATATTGAAAGATTTAAAAATATGGACCATCTTGATAGGAAACTTAAACTATGAAGGACTTGGAAGTAAAATGACCATACGACAACAAGTATAAGATATGCATGATTATTGGACGGTGGGGCCCACCACGCCTTTTTCCTGTTTAGTGCTGCGCTCTGAGCTGGCGTGGATCTCGGGTTTACCTCTTTTTTGCCATTTTTGTACCGAGTTTACGTTCATGCTTTCGGTTTGTTTAATAAAACGGTCGGACCGGCCCGTCGGCCTGTCACGAACCGGGTGGGTCCACCACTGAGGCAGCGGTCCCCATCGCCGGTCTATTCGCCGGACCGCTTTCATCGTTCGGACTCGCACATTTATTCCTCCTGGGAAGGACACGTGGCCTCATATTATCCAATGCCTTGGCTTTCACGGCTCATTTTATTGGTTTTTTTTTTATAAGAGATATAAAATATATTAATTTATAAATTTAATAAAAAATATATTGTTTAATATCAAGAGGTGAAACATTAATTTGATTTTTTTAATCAGCAACTAAACAACCCATTAAAGTCAATTCATTTACCCCTAATATAATTCAAATTATTTTTTTTAATTTTAATATTAAAAATTAATTTTATTTCACAGATAATATAAATATAAATATTAGAATTACACATCTTACGTATTTTCTAAAATATTTGTATTTCTAATATTAAATATTTTTATTTTTAAATATAAAAAATAAAAATATTTTTTCTCTTAAAAACTCGAACTAAATGAGTGACTCTTTCTATTTGTGATTTCAGGTCGAGATTTATGTAGAGATAAATAAATATTAAATATTTTTTATTATTTTTTTAAATAAATTTTTTGACATCTATATATAATAAAAAATATGCAAAAAAAATATTTCAAAATCTGTAGATTAGGTCAAGCTCGCCCGTAAATTAACAATTTTTAATCAAATTATGGATATTAATGAGCCCAGTTTGTGGCTTGAAATTTTTTTATTTTAAATTATATTAATAATAAATTTTAATTATGTTATTATATTTTTATTATTTTATGTTGAAATGCTGTCAAAATTCAAGTGTCACGAGCAATCACCAATAGGCCTGTCAATCGATTGAATTATGACCCAATCCGATTCGATTTCCGATCGGATTAAACTGCTAAATGGATTCTTTTTTTGATCCATCAACCAGTCCTATTTACTAACTCAATCCATTTACAAATAAATGGACCGTTTAAAATCTGACTCGTTTATATAATCTAATTTATAGCTCATACAGAGATATATTATGGTTAATAATTTTTTTGTAAAAAATCTTAAGTAAAGAATACCATTATGATTAATTAATAAAAGATTCTTATAGATTATATTAGTAAATTATAGTGCACAGTACTCTCATTTTCATAGTTTACTTTTATAAGTTTATATATTTTATAATATATATGTATATATATTATAAATATTAATTTTTATATCAAAATATTCAATTAATTTATAAAAATATAATATTCTTCTCTTATTTTATTTTTAATAAATTTAACATTATTCTATATTTAATTATAAAAATACTTAAAAATAACAACTTTTATTGTAAATGGATTAAACTCGAAAACCCGAGTTCTGCCCTGATCTGATTTTTGACCCGAGAGGATTTGGATTGATCATGATTCGATCCAATATATATGTATTTGGATTCGAGTCAGGATTGACTCAACCCGAATCTGATCTATTGGCAGGCCTAATGACCAAGATTATAACTCAACATATATTATACACATGGAGGTTTTGGATGGAGCAACTAACCAATGCACCAACTCCATCTTAATACAATATCAAAAAAAAAAAAAAAACTCCATCTTAATAATAAAAATAATAATAATTTTATATATGATTAATTTCATTTAGATTCATGTTCTATAACCCAAATTTCTTGTAGTTTTATAAAAATAAAAGCATTTTATTTACATCCCTTTCGCACAAAATATTTTTCATATGAAATTTTTTAATGAATTCTATTAAGTTTAACTTTTAAGTTGCCATCTAAGAAAATTATAAATATATATTTAACTATTATAAATATATTTATGTATTTTTAATTACTTTTATATTCTCACCTTATATATTGTTTCTATATATTCTAATTTTTAATAGCAATTTGTGATATTGAGATATATTTTTTAAATTTTATAAAATAATAACTCAATAGTTGGGTTCACGAGAAAATTGGAGTGGGCTCAATTAAAGATAAATTTAGAAAAAATTATCTTAAATAATTTGGACATATAAATAGTAGACCAGTAAAAAAAATTGACTTAGATGATTTGATTATTAGATTTTGCTCGTATCAAAAGAGAAAGAAAAAGACTAAAAAAGGCATGATAAAAACTATAAGAAATAATCTAATATATTTAGAGCCAAATAATAATTTATTATTAATAGAGTATAATAAAAATAAAAAATTTATATAGTCGATTCCACCAGTGAGATAAAGGCTTGATTTGTTGTTATTGTAACAACTTAAAAGTCGATTTTAATGGAATCTAATAAAAAGGAACCACGTAGACAAAATTTTGAGTAGAAGGGACACAGATGACATATTTTTATTTCGTAAACTTAGTAAAATCACAGATTTACCTTAGGAGCCTCAATGGAATTACACTTTTTATATATTATATAAATTTTGAGTCAACTCGAAATATATTTTAAGTGAGTGAGTCAAACTTGACTCAAACTCCACTCGATTCAAGTCATAAATTGAATGAGTTTGAGTTTCGAATATTTTTAGCAACCTTAAATCAAATCGATAAGATCTAACTCAATTTGAGCCATACTTAATATTTTCTGTATCCGGACTTCAACACATACATCATTGATCAAAAGAATTATTCAAAACTAGAGGTGACAATTTTTGAATCAATCCGTAAACCCACTCTAACTTAACCGAGTATAAGTTAAGTTTATATGGGTATTGATCATAAACTGGTTGAGTCTTGATGCTTCACCCTTTTAATAAACGAGTAATTATTTTTTTGACCCAAACCCGACCATCAACCCTAACTGCCACTCCTAAATTGGACCCATAAATTTGATAATTATTTTAATTTCTGAAAAATAAATTAATTACCTTATATTATAAATTATAGCAAGAATAAATAAAATTTAAATTTACTATTTTAAGTATTAAATATAATATAATTGCTAGAATCACCTTCCTTCTGAAAAGTTTAGTTAAACAAAACAATTTAAAAAGATGAAAATGATGGCAATTTTGTTTTTAAATTTCCATTCTCTTCCCAGCGCCAGAAGGAAGAGGAAAAAATATAAATTAATTCATCTCAATAATTAAGAATTGTACGAATAGCATTATTTATTCTTAGGCCTCACTTGATTAGATATAATTTTGACAAATTTTATATATTTTTTTTAAAAAATATATATTTTAATATTATAATGTAAGATAAAGTTAAATTATTAGTTAGAATTGTACATAATATAGAGTAAATTTTTTTATTAAAATATATATAAAATATGAAAAAATATTAATTTTTTAGATTATTGGTTCTTCAGAACTATCAGTGTTGCCTTCAAAATATTCTATAAAATATACTAATTTTTTTATTAATTATAGACGAAATTTTTCTTTATATATATCTTATTCTTGTGTTATTTTTAAATTTAATTATTTTCTGATATAAATTATTATCAAAAATAAATTGTTCATTGTGACTTTCAGATGATGTATTTACTAGTTTTTCTATATTCTCTTCATCATTATCAGTTTCTTCATGCAATATAAATATATAATTTATATCATCATTAGAATGTGAATTTAGTGATTTATTAGAATCCGAGTTTGAGTATGATTCTGAGGTATCTGTCACATTTTCAGATTCACTATTGATATTTAAATTATCTATATCATCGATGGATGGAATTTCATAATTAATATCTGATAAGATTTCCAAATCATTTCCTTGGATAATATCATAATAATTTGTTGCTATTTGAAGTTATGTTTCTTCTAAAATTTTAATGTCTTTTTTACAGTTATTAGCATAATGGCCTTCCTCGCCCAATTTGAAACATTTACAAGATTTTTTAGAAAAGTTTGATTTTCGTTTGAAATATTTATTATGTTTTTTAAGTTGTGGTTTATATCATATATGGAAACGTTTATAGAACTGTTTGCGCCATGCTTATAACAAAAGGAATTATTAGATCTAATTATAATAGAGAAATAAAAGCTGTAATAAAGAATAATGAACAAAATACATTGATACGAATAAGGAAAAAATTATAAATTATTTGATTTAATAATATTTCCTATTACAAAACTTAACCTAGAATATGAATCTACATAATATGAATAAACATTTAAATAAAATATGTATTAAAATAGATTTCACAGGATATAAATTATTTCATATTTATGTTATAATAGATACTTATGCAACACGAAGTATCATAAATGAATAACTCTGGGTAGATAAATTCTCTGAAAAACTTGAAGAAAATGTCTCGTTCACCGAAATTAATAGTAGTATGAAAACTTTAAAATATATTAAAAATATAACTCTTTTAGCCCAAGCTGAAGAGAATTATACAGCATTATTTTTTTTTCATATATATATATGCAAAGATTTTTCTTGTGATATGATCATTGGTATAGATATATTAAATCAATATTTACCTCTTACTATATATACAACCTATTACACATTTACAATACAACAAACACAGATAAAAATTCCGCGAATTTTTAATCATCTTAAATTAATCAGAATGAATTATAAACCAGAAATTTTATCTTTAACAGAAAACTTCAAATTAAAATATATGACATCATTACAAGAAGTATTTCCTAACAATCCTCTATTAGTATTCAACAAAAGTCCACGTTTTTGTAAATTAACTATTTTAGACAAAAACAAGATCATAAAGGTAAAACCATTAGTATATTCTGCCCAAGATATAGAAGAATTTAAAAAATAATTAACAGAATTAAAAAAATTAGGACTTATAGAAAATTCTTCTGGACCTCATTCTTCCTCTACTTTTATGGTAAGAAATCATGCTGAAGAAAAACGAGGAAAAGCTCGAATGATTATCAACTATAAAAAACTCAATGATAATCTAAAATTTGACGGATTTTATATTCCAAGCATCGAAAGTATTTTGAAAAACATTAGCGAAGCAAAATAGTTTAGTAAATTTGATGCTAAATCTGAATTTTGGCAAATTAAAATAAAATATAACACTTCAAAAGAATTAACAGCATTCTCAACACTATTTGAATATTTACAATGGATAGTAATGACTTTTGGATTAAAAAATGCACCTCAAATATTTCAGCAATGAATGAATTCTATTTTTTTTTATCTTATAATCAGTTTATACTTATATATATTAATGATATACTTATTTTTTCTACTACATATGAACAATATCTTGAATATTTAGAAATAACAAAAAATTTATTTATACAATATGGCATTATTCTAGGCAAAAATAAAATAGAATTATGCAAACAAATAATAGAATATTTAGGAAAAATTATAGATCATGAAAAAATAATATTATAAGAACACATAATAATCAAAATTAAAAAATTTCCTAATACTTTCGACATTGTAAAACAACTACAAAGTTTTTTAGGCATATTAAATTATGACAGAAAATATATTCCTAGACTAAGTCAACATACTAAATATTTACAGGAAAAACTAAATACAATCAATCGACAATATAAAAAAGAAACTGAAAAAATAATATCAAGATGAGAAACTGATAAAATAAAAATACAATTAAATAAAACTTAAAAATAAGAAATTAAATACCTTAAAACGATCATTAATAAAATACCAAAAACTATAATACCTACAAAAGATGATCAATTAATACTCTATAAAGACGCTAGCAACCATTTTTGGGCCGGCGTACTAGTTACAGATCAAAAAGAAAATGTTGGATATACTTCCGGCAAATTCACAAAACCCGAAATAAGTGATTCAACATATGAAAAGGAATTTATAGCAATTTTAAAATCTGTCACAAATTTTAAATTATGGTTATTACCAAAAATATTTCAAATTATAACCGATAATAAAGAATTATATTATTATATAAAAAATAAAAATATGACAATAATAGTCGAAGAATTCGATGATTTTTACAGTTAGATGAATATAATTATACTATTTTCTTTTAATCCTGGATTTACTAATATTTTAGCAGATTTTCTCTCTTGGAAAAATATTTAGACAGAATTCTTTATAATTGCAGACATCAAACATCATCATGAATACTCCCTGGAAAAGTAAATTGCTAAATTTTAATATTCCTCCGCAGAGGATATATAATATCTCTTCCCCCAAAATATATAAAAGGGATATATCCTTCAAAGAAGGAATCATTACTATAGACTTTCTTGACAAATATAATCAGCAAATTATATCTTCGCTAGTGGGAAGCACTAGCAATTATAAATCTGATATTCTCATATCTACTAAGATATATAATATAATCAATAACTTTTGAGAAATAATTGGAGAATTACAATATAATTCTTCAATGATATATAATCTCCGTGAAATAATATCTTATATATATTATATGGAACATTCTCTCCATACTATTACCAATAAACTTCAGAATGAAAAATAATTCTCTCAGCATCTTCTTCAGAAATGCGAAGAATTTCATCCTGAACGATATAGTGACTTATATTATATATTAGAAGTCATATATAAATATAAAAATATTAATTCTCCCTATATGGAAAAAGCCAGAAGAAAGGAATGTCTACGAAAGGTCATGACATTATTACCAAAGGATTTACAAACTCGGATATTAGATATATATATGAAGATCGAGCTTTACCATACTTGTTAAAAGAAGCATTAATCAGTCTACCCGATGGACATCAACGAATATTTATAGCATTCACACCACATATGGAACGCCCAATGGAACTGAGCATAGTCCGAAAACTTATCATCGACGTACATAATTATGAAGAATGGAGCGGATTTCTACAGATTCTCAAGACATTTATATCCACCACTGAATCCTTCGATTGAATATTAGAGTTCGAAATCATTACAATATTTGTTGAACCAGATCAATATTTAGTTTATCCAGCTTATCAGATATGGCGCCTAACCAGACAAAGAACTCGAGGACAACCAGTCATGAAAGAATTTTTTGGTTATTCATGAGATTATGAGCAGAAATAAAATTTATCAGAATTATTAAATTTATCAAGAAAGGCACAATTATAAATTCCAGAGCAACAGAAGAATCATAGTTTATGATAAAAAAAATTTGACTGAAATTGATACTGGTAATAATGATCTAGACTTCCAGTGGGGACAGCAAACAGAGAATTGCTTGCAGATATATACGTTGGATTTTCTTCTACTCCTGATCATATTTCATTACAGTCCGACTAAGCAAAGACCTCTTTGCAATTATACCTGCAATAATAGCGAGAATCTTCTGCAATAATATCAAGCATCCTCTGCTTTATACTTATGGACGCCACGCTATCAGGCATCGTTGTCAGGTATATTCAGCTTTATATTTGTGGACAAGATACTAACAATAATTGAGGCAGCTTCTTTACATATGCCTATAAAAATGGAGAACCTCCGGCTTGTGGAGGCATCCTAATGAATCCGAAGCCGAATATCAATAACTCTCCCTCCTCTCACATCTCTTGTAACTCTCCTTCCTCTCACATCTCTTGTACTACCTCCCTCAACTGGTATCAGATCCTCAGAGCTTGTAGCTTATATTAAAACCTTAGTAAGGTGTTTATCCTTCTTTTATATAGCTATTATAATGATTGCTTAAATTTTGCTTATTTTTTAATCTGATTGACGATTTTGTATCAAAAAATTTTAAGTTCATGCTTTAGAACTAAAGTCTGAATTTAGTTTGTTAAAACATATACGTTCTTCCGTAATTGTGCTTACAAACCTCCTTAAGGCTATCTGTGCCGATTCACGGAGCGTATATATGTGGCAATCCTAAAAAGGTGGGATAAGAACACCGGTCTTAGGTACCAAACAATCAAATTCTTTCAAACTATTAGCTCATAAAGATGCTTATAATCTTTAGATCTAAGTCTTCACCATGATCAAAAAATAATCATGAAAACAATGTCTGAACTCACTACAAATATAATCGAAATACCATAAAACTTTTCTTCAAACATTATAGAAATAAAGACTAAGTATTTAAAAGAATTAAGTGGGACAAATTTAATAAATAATTTTAAAATAATAATAGAAATGCTTAATAAAGTATATGATAATATATCTATTCAAAATCAAACTAATTTAATTGAAATAAAAGAAGATCTAAAAACTATAGAGACTATAATTAAAAAACCAAATAAAACTAAAGAAAATTTTGATGATAATAATGAAAAATATTATTATTGAATGAATGTACCATTAAATAAAAAATAATTAACTCAAATTTACAATAAAGTTGAATATATAAATGTATTAGAAGATTTTGAAAACTTTGAAGACTATTATAACTTATTCTTAATTAATAAACAAATTTTAGAAGAAAAAATTAATAATTATATGAATGAACTATCTATAGATAAACTTATAGATATATACAAAACATATATAAAGATAAAGAGAAACTATTTTATTTATATAATTATACACCTGAATATGAAATATATTCAAATACAGATAATAATAGTGAAAATAAAAATAATTAAATAACTGAAAAAATTTATATGGAAGTTGGTGAACCCAGTGGACAAAAACGATCACATGGAGCACCACATCATAATTCACCATATCAATATTTTAATGAATATACTGATCAATATTATAAACTTAAGGAAGAAGATCTATTTGATGATATATACACAAATGAAAAAGACTATTTTCAAAATAAATCTCATCCAAAAAATGATCCCTATATCTTTCATATAGATAAAATTTTCATATTAGAACGAAAGTAATATATATACTAATGAATACAATTAGTTAGAGAATTAAAAAATATCTATGCTTATATGATAACACAATAATTATTAGAAATAATAACTTTTAAATTTACTGGATCTGCATCTATGGTTCTCAAATCTCTTGAAAATTTTCCTCAATTTCAAAAAATAAAAGAAAAAATAAATAAAGATAAAGCTATCATCCTTCTAGGAAAATATTTATTAGAATTTTTCGCAGGCAGCTCATTAGAAAATACTGAAGATATCGAACGGATAGAAATAATCCTATCACGAATACAAATTGGTAATATATATTTATTGAAGAATTCTCTCAAAAATACATGAAATATATTTGAAAATTACCTGTTTTCCAATATGATCATTGGGCTCAAATTTATTTTAATAAATTACCAACACTATAGGATAAAAAATGTAAATGCGAATATACTATATTTATTAATAAAGCCTTAATAGAGGATACTACATATTTAAAATTTGATACATTAACTTTACGTGTTAAATGTGCTATAAATTTATTTATAGAATATTGTCGCGAGCAAAAACTACGAAAATCCTTCTCTAAAGATAAATCTAAAGCCAAACATAAATAATATTGTATTAATATTTTACCAACTTATAAATTTGGAATTCTTCCATCACGCAGCAAGCATGGTGGACATAAACGATATAAAAAACCTAACTACAAAATACGTAAACCTAAACGTTATCCTTCTTATACTAAGCAACCATGGCACAAACACTTCTATAAACATTTCCATATACGATATAAACTACAACAACTTAAAAAATATAATAAATATTTCAAACGAAAATCAAACTTTTCTAAACAATCTTGTAAATATTTCAAATGTGGCGAGTAAGGCCATTATGCTAATAACTGTAAAAAGACATTCAAATTTTAGAAGAAACACAATTTCAAATAGTAACAAATTATTATGATATTATCCAAGGAAATGATTTGGAAACTTTATCAGATATTGATTATGAAATTTCATCAATCGATGATATAGATAATTTAAATATCAATAGTGAATCTGAAAATGTGACAGATACCTCAGAATCATACTCAAACTCGGATTCTAATAAATCACCAAATTCACATTCTAATGATGATATAAATTATATATTTATGTTGCATGAAAAAATTGATAATGATGAAGAGAATATAGAAAAACTAGTGAATACATCATCTGAAAGTCACAATGAATAATTTATTTTTGATAATAATTTATATCAGAAAATAATTAAATTAAAAAATAACACTAAAGGAAAAGATATATATATAAAAAAAATTCGTCTACAATTAACAAAAAAATTAGTATATTTTATAGAATATTTTGAAGGCAACACTGATAGTTTTTGCTCGCGACAATATTCTATAAATAAATTCATAGCACATTTAACACGTAAAGCTAATGTATAAAATTTTAAATATGTAATATCCTCTGTTAAGGCTTTATTAATAAATATAGTATATTGGCGTTTATATTTTTCATCACATGGTGTTGGTAATTTATTAAAATAAATTTGAGCCCAATGATCATATTGGGAAACAGGTAATTTCCAAATATATTTCATATATTTTTGAGAGAATTTTTCAATAAAACATATATTACCAATTTGCATTCGTGATAGGATTATTTCTATCCGTTCGATATCTTCAGTATTATCTAATGACCCGCTTGCGAAAAATTCTAATAAGAATTTTCCTAGAAGGACGATAGCTTCATCTTTATTTCTGAAAAATAAATTAATTACCTTATATTATAAATTATAGCAAGAATAAATAAAATTTAAATTTACTACTTTAAGTATTAAATATAATATAATTGCTAGAATCACCTTCCTTCTGAAAAGTTTAGTTAAACAAAACAATTTAAAAAGATGAAAATGATGGCAATTTTGTTTTTAAATTTCCATTCTCTTCCCAGCGCCAAAGGAAGAGGAAAAAATATAAATTAATTCATCTCAATAATTAAGAATTGTACGAATACCATTATTTATTCTTAGGCCTCACTTGATTAGATATAATTTTGACAAATTTTATATTCTTTTTAAAAAATATATATTTTAATATTATAATGTGAGATAAAATTAAATTATTATTTAAAATTGTACATAATATATAGTAAAAGTTTTTATTAAAATATATATAAGATATGAAAAAATATTAATTTTTAAGGTTGAAATTTATATAGAATATGAAATAAATATAAAAATATTGATGAATATATTTTTATAAGTATTTGAAGGGCTTTTATGCTCGACCTTACAAGGCTTTATACGAGACTTTGAGTAAATAGTCTTGCATGCTCATTGTTCTCAGAATATATATATATATATATATATATATATAAAATTAATTTATCTTTAGAAGACTCAACACTATAACTTTTCTATTTTATTTAAAAATTATGGTAGAAATATGATTCTAATCGAGACCCCTACTATTTGTTTTATGCATAGATTCGATGTTGCATTGCATCGTACAAGTGGCATCAAAGTCAGCAATACTCTGGGGCTTGGACCCGTCGAGGCATGACTAATATTAGATACATTGTTACCAAATCTTGTATATGATGATTGATCATATTGAGTTCGATGATTCGACTGGTTTATCTAATAGATTTCTAAATCTCGATCTCGACAAATGACAATCAATGATATAATATCGGGGCACGATGTCACTCTTTGCAACAAAGCAATAGGGCCAACTGTAACCTAATGGGATTCAGTTGAAAGCTAATCAGCATGTCAGCATTTTGCCTCGTCTTATATTCGGTCACAATGACATCACCTCCCATTATAGCCATCAATTTAGCTAACAGAAGGGCACCAATAAAAGTGCCTCTAGTAATTAAAAGTTGTGGTTTGTTATAATAGCCAACCAGCAATAATAGTTAATATCTACGTTTATTATGAATATCTTACTAGGATGTCATTAAAAGCAAGAATTGATCAAGACTAAGACTTAGCCAAGTTTTGTCGTTCTTCTATTTTTTTGTTTTGTTCAGCTTTGTAATTGTCTACGGGGAAATCATTATCTCATTTATAGTAGAACTTATTTTCTTTGCTCGTTGGTCCTGAACTATCTTAAATCCTAAGGCACCTTCTGAATGACTATTAGTTCTTTTCTATAGTGATAGTTCTTGCGGGAAATTCTGTGTGACACTTATTCTCAGGACTCCTATCTTCTACGTTAATACTACCCAAGCAAATTCCTCCCTCTACTAAACTAGAAGAGCACCACAAAAATATAAATCTTTTGCAAAAGAATGAAAGGTTCATCAAATTAATTTGGTTGCTTAGGTTGGTTCTTGGCTTTTGATTGTGTTGATTCCAATTAATTGCAGCAACATTGCATCCCATCAAATCATCAACTCGCGAATAATGATTTGATAGTCACATGTGAACATTTTGTGCCACTCTGTCAGCTAGTTGTCTGCCCAAAGTTTAGGTTTTTACCTAATATTTCACTTGAATATTAGTTTCCACCCGATCAGTTTTCTATAAAGTAACTAATTTTCGCTCACTTTCATGTCAACCACTCATATATGAGAGTTACTGTCTCTCCAATCTCAGGAACTATTGGCGATATACCTTGAAGCTTTAACCTCTAATTAGAATAGACCAATGGGCGATTCCCTAAGAGCGATAGGTAGTAGGTTGAGAAATAAAATTGATAATTGTATTAAAAATAATATAAAATATAAAATAAAATATTTTTGTTATATTAAAAATTATGTAGGATGCAAAAAAATTAATTAAATTATAATTATTTTTCTTAATAAAGTAATTACTTTGGTCTTTAGTATGACAAAAATAATATATGGACTAAGGCCTCGTTTGGTTAGGGTTGAATTTTGGATAAAAAAAAATTAATATTTTATCTTATAAATTTAATAGAAAAAAATTTAGTTTAATATTAGTAAGTATATAAAATGTGAAATAAAATTAATTTTAATATTTGTATTTATATTGAATGTGAAATAAAGTTGATTTTTATAGTTAAAATTTGTGTTAGGTTAAAATACATGCTCAAACCAAATGAGCTCTAAATATTGTTAAAATAGTGACTAGATTGCTCATGTGTGAATATCACTAGCTTAATATCATCACTTTATCTGATGAAAGAAAAATTGAGTTTGTCTTGTGGGTGTTGGGTATGTGGTATGATAAGTGAACTGATTATGCTCTTTCCAATAACTTAAGCTTTTGGCGTGGTTTGTAATACTCACAATCTAATAAACTAGCATCTGATTTGGTTGTAAGTTCAAATATTAATAGTGCTCCAAGGGAGGATTGTTGAAAAAATAGTGATCGATAATCTAAGTATGATCATTACTAGCTTAGTAGATCATTTTGTAGGATCAAGTATGACGTCTAGAGGGGGGGTGAATAGACGTAATTAAAATTTAATTTAATTTACTAGATATAACAGTTAGTGCAAAAACAAGCGAAAGCAAATATAAGTGCAGATAAGAAAAAAATATCACATCCACAAAGAACATACGATATAACGTGGTTCAGCTCAAATTAGAGCCTAATCTACCCAATCCCGATCGAAAAGATATCACTATAACACACTCCTTGGTTTAGGCGGAGAAGCCCATACAAATCCTCCTCTATCCACTTACTAGAGGCCCTCCTCACTTTTAAGTGAGAGCTCACTCACTGACCTCCTCCAACCCTTATTTGGAAGCCTTCTTCAAACACAAAGTGAAGATAGAAAAGAAAAACTAAAATATTATAATAAAAAAAAAATCACTCACTCTTCCTTCTTATGATTGAATCTTGAGAGCTAGAAGAAGATGGATGAAGAGTTTGAGCACTTGAGTCTAAGTTCACCTAGATTGCCTTGAAGCTTGATTAAAACTCAACTTGAATATTTTTATCAACTCTTAGGATGGTGGAGAATGAAGGTTGTTGGGAGAAATTAGAGAATTTTATGAGCCAAGAAGAATATACCAACAACCCCTATCTCCTTATATAACAAGAGCTCCAACGGTTAAAAAAAGAAGCTGGAAAAGACCTGGAGGTCGACCTCAGGTCGACCCCCAGCTAGCCGTTGGAGGATAAAAATAGGCCAACGGTCACTTCCAAGGTCGACCTCAGGTCGACCTCACCACTGAGGTCGCCTCCAGGTCGACCTAGAAAAATCCTCCGAGATGACCAAAGTTTCTGTTGAGGGTCGCTGCTGAAGGTCGACCTGCCGTCGCCGATGAAAGTTTCGTTACAGATCTCATCACAATGATGTCACCAAAAAGAGTCTTCAAATGACTCAAAAGAGGCCTTAGAGCACCATCCTCAAGCCAGAACTTGGAACCCGCCACCGCATCAACTTCACCCTCACCTCTACCTGATCTTTCACCGATTCAGCCTCCACCTCAGCCCATTCCAAACCAACCCCAACATACCACTCAATTCATTCCTCAGCCTAGGAAAGCTGAAGATTATGATTGCTATCAGTTCTCCTCTAAAATTAAAGAAGTAAATTTTCGTTGAAATTTCTATGAGCCGATGAAAATTTACTATTTTGATTTGAGCTTTTTTGAGGGCAATTGCAGTTTGTGCCCTCTTATTGATCACTACAGGTGGCGTAAATTCGTCATTTGTAGATTAAATATTAATATTGATCTCTGTAGCCTCTTTTTTCATAACCTGGAGGTTACCCCTGACAGACCTCATCACATGACTACCCATATTCAGAGAAAAACTATTGAAATCACTCCTAGTGATTTTAATAGTTTATTAGGCATCGAGGACATTGACTTCTATTTTTTCTCCTTTCCTGACTATATTTCTAATGAGACCGTGACAGATCTTGTAGAGGATATGTTCATGTATTTTTTTCATCAGGCTCCAGACTATAGGTCTTATACTATGCTCAGCAAATTCCTTCGACTTGAGCATATCCGTCTTTACCACTTTACTCTTGACTACGTCATTCCGATAGCCTCTAGGAACCACACTCAAGTTCGCACTGGCCACCTATTTTTGATGTATGCCATGGTTCACTATCGTCCCCTGAACCTTGATTTTATTATCTTCTCTTGAATTCATAGTAGACATGTACTCCTTCATAGTGATAGAGTATTCATGTCATATTATCATTTTATCACTGCTTATTTAGAATTTTTGGGAATAGATATCTCCAAAGATGCTATTAAAAAATTGGAAAAATCAGCCAAAGTAGATAGAGGCAATATGATCCAAGTTGAATTAAATGTAAATGTCTCTCCACCTACTTGGGCTGATGGAAAAGGACCTGAGGGTGCACCTCAGGACGAGCTTGAGGCTAATGCTGAGGAGACTGATATAGATAGACCAGAACCTTCTCATGCTCCACATCATCATCAGCATACTTTTTCCCACTCAGACACCCTGATTGCTATTCATGAGCTTCAGTCTCAGTTTGGGGAGTTCAGAGTTGAGGTGCGCGATCACATGCACTTTATGGAGATCACACTAGTGGCAAGCATGTGAGGATGACAGATCACTTTTCTCAGCAGTTTGGATGGCCTCCATTTCAGGTCTTTCCCCCGCCAGAGCACCATTATTTTCTCCCAGGAGCACCGCACGATTATGAGCATGATGATGAGCAGTGATTGACTTGCTCCATTTCTTATTGATATTATCTTCTGTATACCATATTATACTTTTGTACTTTAGTTTTATTGTTCTATTTCTCTTATATCATCTTGTGTGAACTTTTTTTTCCTTTGTGATCTTAGTATGGATGTTTCGTTTTATTTTTTGGCCCACTTGAGGTCTTGCGACACCACCTGACCCTATTAGTAGATCTCCTTTTTATGCTATTTTATTTCCCTTCCTTTTCTTTTTGATGATTGGCAAAGAGGGAGAAGATATATGTTTAAGTCATAGAAGTTATTAATTTTCTTTAAACTTTTAAAGTTATAAGGAGTGATATAAAAATGTTTAGCCTTTGATATATTCATGTATAAATGCTCTGCGACTTGTATATTCATGCTTTGTGATGTATATGTAAATATTTAGTCTTTGATGTATGAATGTGTATCTTGTATCTTACTCATTTTGTATTTTTCAAGTCCATTTTTTGGGAAAAATTTTGTCAAATTTTTTTTGAAAATTATTGAGCTAAATTCTACTCAAAAAGAATGTTAATCAATATTCATTTTGAGGGGGAGTTTCTTTTCTAATGATGATTTTCTTTTTACAATATTATTTTTTTATATTATTATTTTTCTTTAACTTAAACAAATTGCCAAACATCAAAAAGGGGGAGATTGTTGGTTCCTCCCTTGTGATAATATTGTGATTTTGATGTTTAATAATATGTTTAAGTTAATTTGTACTAACATAATTATTTAGTATTCTTAATCTCGGGTTTATTAAAGTTATATCTCAATTGTATACTAAAATTGAGATCTAATTAAGTTGGAGAGAAAGGTTTGAGCATTGAAGATTAAGTGAAGCAAATTGTATTATTATCCTTTTTATTTTATTTGAGAGTAGAATTATTGTGAGGTTGATCTTGATTGCTAGAATAGCCTGGATATGAGTTTGAGCACTTAGAATCTCTGTGAGTTAACTAGATAATCTTAAAAGTTTAAATTCTCCTAATTATGTGGCCTAGTAGTGGTGAGAATGTTCTAAATATTTTCTTTTAGTTGTGATAGCTCCAGGGCAATTTTGGGATAGTTGAAGGGTGACCTTCAATAGTGAGTGAGGTCGACCTGAAGTCGACCCGAGGTCGACCTTCAGCAGCGACCTCACCTGGAAGCGACCTCAGTGGTGAGGTCGACCTTGGAAGTGACCGTTGGCCTATTTTTATCCTCCAACGGCTAGCTGGGGTGAGGTCGACCTCCAGGTCTTTTCCAGCTCCTTTTTCTAGCCATTGGAGCTCTTGTTATATAAGGAGATAGGGGTTATTGGTATATTCTTTTTGGCTCATAAAATCCTCTAATTGCTCCCAACATTCACCTTCATTCTCCACCATCCTAAGGCCTCGTTTGGTTCGAGCTTTTTTTTTTAACAAGAGAAAAAAATATTTTATTTTTTAAGTTTAATGAGAGAGAAATTTATTTTAATATTAGAAAGTGTGTAAAATATGAAATACTTTAAATTCTAATATTCATATTTGCATTAAATGTGAAATAAAGTTGATTTTTATAGTTGAAATTTGTGTTGGGCAAAAAAAGTAGCTCCAACCAAACGAGGCTTAAAGTTGATAAAAATATTCAAGTTGAGTTTTAATCAAGCTTCAAGGCGATCTAGGTGAACTTGAACTCAAGTGCTCAAACTCTTCATCTACTCTTCTTCTGGCTCTCAAGATTCAATCTCATAATAATTCTACTCTCAAATAAAATAAAAAGGACAATAATACAATTTGCTTCACTTAATCTTCAATACTCAAACTTTTCTCTCCAACTTAATTAGATCTCAATTTTAGTATACAATTGAGATGCAGCTTTAATAAACCTAAGATTAAGAATACTAAACAATTATATTAGTATAAATTAACTTAAACATATTGTTAAACATCAAAATCACAATATTACCATAAGGAAAGTACCAACACATTTTGCTTCTCATAATCCCCACCCCTGTTAGAAATGTTGAGTTTAACATTTAAGAAATATAATAAGTAAATTGGTTATGTTGGCTCCCCCCTTATAGTAATATTGTGATTTTGATGCTTAGCAATATGTTTAATTTAATTTATACTAACAAAATTATTTAGTATTTTTAATCTCAGATTTATTAAAGTTGTATCTCAATTGTATCTATGTATACTAAAAGTGAGATCTAATCAAGTTGGAGAGAAATATTAAAGCATTAAAGATTAAGTGAATCAAATTTTATTATTGTCTTTTTTATTTTATTTGAGAGTAGAATTGTTGTAAGGTTGATCTTAATTGCTAGAGTAGTCTGAATATGAGTTTGAACACTTAGAATTTTTGCGAGTTAATTAGATAATCTTAAAAATTTGTTAAAAGTTAAAATTCTTTTAATTATGTGGCATGATAGTAGTGAGATTGTTCTAGATATTTTCTTTTGGTTGTGATAGCTCTAGGATAGCTTTAGGATAGCTGAAGGGTGACCCTCAGTAGTGAGGGTCAGTAGCGACCCTCAACAGAAACTTTGGTTATCTTGAGGGATTTTTTCAGGTCGACTTGGAGGTGACCTCAGTAGTGAGGTCGACCTCTTGGAATTAATCGTTGGCCTATTTTTATTCTCCAATGGCTAGTTGGGGGTCGACCTCTAGCTCTTTTCCAGCTTCTTTTTCTAGCTGTTGGAGCTCTTATTATATAAGGGGATAGGAGTTGTTGAGGCATTTTTCTTGGCTCATAAAATTCTTTAATTGCTCCCAACATTCACCTTCACTCTCCACCATCCTAAAAGTTGATAAAAATATTCAAGTCGAGTTTCTATCAAGCTTCAAGGCGATCAAGGTGAATTTGAAATAAAGTGCTCAAACTCGTCGTCCACTCTTCTTCTAGCTATCAAGATTCAATCATAAGAAGGAAGAGTGAGTGATTTTTTTTCTTATTAAAATATTTTAGTTCTTTTTTCTGTCTTTACTTTGTGTGTGAAGAGGGCCTCCAAATAAGAATTAGAGGAGGTGAGTGAGTGAGCCCTCACTTAAAAGTGAGGAGGGCCTCTAGTAAGTGGATAGAAGAGAATTTATATGAGCTTCTCCGCTTAAACCAAGGAGTGTATTATAGTGATATCTTTCCGATCAGGGTTAGGTAGATTAGACTCGTATTTAAGCCGAACTACGTTATATCGTGTGTTCTTTGTGGATATAATATTTTCTTCTTGTCTGCACTTATATTTGCTTCTGTTTGTATTTTGCACTAACTGTTATATCTAGTAAATTAAATTAAATTTAAAAATTTTAATTATGTCTATTCACCTCCCTTCTAGATGTCATACTTGATTCTACATGTTATACTTTTTTTATTAGCTTAAGCTTTGAAATAGTTAACAATACTAAAGATCTTAAGACCAAACGCATTCTTAGAATAATAATTTTATCACGTTTCACAATGATATCTAACCACGTGTAATTCTTCCAATTAACATCATAATTAAAATAAGTAATTAACTCTAAAATATAACATTAAACACTGAATCTAATGTTAAGCATGAGAATCTATAAAAAAATTTATTTATAAAATAATGGGAAACATTTTGGCCGCATACTGATTTTAAAATTTGTGAATATTTTTTAATTGTTTTATTTCGTATTTTAACAAATAATTCGTAAAACTACATTAAATCGTGAACTAAAAAAGAGAGGGCAGCAAAGAACTCCTTGGCAAAGAAAGAAAGAAAAAAAGAACTCCTTGGCGACAGGGATATGTCGGGAGGCATTGCGCGCGGTCGTCTGGCAGAGGAGCGCAAGGCATGGCGCAGGAATCATCCTCACGTCCGTAATTCCCCCCCTTTCTCTCCCTTTCTCTCTCTGTGCTTTCTTGATGATGATGATTTTGCTTCTTCATTCCTGACTAGGGTTTCGTGGCGAAGCCGGAAACACTTTCCGATGGCTCCGTCAATCTCATGGTGTGGCACTGCACCATCCCCGGCAAGCAAGGGGTATGCGGCCGGTTCTTCGTTCGTAAACCTCCTGTCATCTCTTGGATTTGTAATGCCTGGTGAATGTTCAGGTTGATGTTGGTTGTTTGTATGGAGATTGGAAGGCCAAATGTTTTGCTTTCAATTTCTGTGTTCTGTGGGGTTTTAACTTGCGTAGGGTCTTTAAGTATCTAGTTTTCTGTTGTGGGGACTGGGCAAAGATGAGCATTTGCTGGTGTTCATGCGTGATTTGATTTACTGATTGAAATAGAACGTTGTAGCAGCTGAATAGAGAGAGTTGAACAGAGTAGTGGAGTGAATGGCGTGCTTATGTCATTGAACAGAGCTTTTAGAATCCGAGGTATGTGTACGGGATGCAGACCTAGATTATCCAGAAGATGAGGCAAATCCAAATATTCCAAAGAAGGAATTTAGTTATTTTTTTAATACAGGAGGACGATAATTTATTCAAAAATAAAATATTTAATATTTATCTTTACTATAATCTAAATGTATGAGAACTTTTATCAAAAAAAAAAAATCCGAGAACTTAGGAGGTTTGTTATTATCTTCCAGGTCATTTCCCTTTGTTCTATTGGCCTTTACTTTCTCTAGCTAGTTGTGGGGTTAGAACTGTACAAATAAGTTCCATATCATAATAATGAGCAAATGTTCATGAATAACAAATTAACTTTTGGTCTTCTCCCATTCTTTTTGTCCTCTCTCCTTTTTTCTGTATTATCCTCTTTCTTCTAGCCTTTGCCCCTCTTTCCATTTTATATGTTCTACATCAACTTGGTATTTGAGATATCTTGTTTTGCATTAGTTTGATATCAATGCAATCTTATTATTCTACTTCACTTTGGTATGAGATCTTCACTTCCGAGCATCTACTTCCTTAGAGTTTTAGCTTCCACAGGGCTTTCACAAATCGTAGAGATTGTTCTGAGCTTCAGTTTTTCATTTGAAATTCCCTCCTCTGCAGCAATAGTAATGAGTGTCGTTCCGCTAAGCATCAAGTTACAATAGTCCGTGCATCTTATTTGGTTTCTCCTGCACCATTATAATCAGAATCACATATTTTGCAGGTCAGCTGACTCTTACGCGAAAGCCTCGTTGTTGCCTAACAATCAGTGCTTCGCCATCATAGTTTCTCCTTGTTATTCCACATGCTCATTCCACCACGTTTTAGCACACCTACACTGTTGATTCATCATTGTTCCGAAGGCGATAAGCATCGCTGAAGTTGCATGAAGTTTTAATGATCTTCTTGCAGTTCACGCTTGCCATTTGGTGCAAATAGAGGCGACACTCAACTTGTTTTGGAATGCCGCAAATCCTTCTCATTCAAGCATCCGTCTCACAGGTGTCTACCTCCATTGGCTGTCAATACGTGTGAGCATGTCTAGCAGCTTGCGTTTTGGCTCATCCAGCATTGTGTCATTTGGCTTATAAAGTTTCAGTGTCATCCTGCACTACTTTGCTTCACCTATTCTAAGCTCTTGTGCATATAATAGAATTGTTTGCCTTCTTCCATGCACAAGCCAACTTACGAAAGTTATCTCCAAATTCATGTACATGCTAGACTTTAGGTTCAACTTGAATCAAATCAAAATGCAGTTTGGTTCAATTTCGATCCAGATGGTTTTAAAGCAACTTATTTTGATTCAATCAGATTAAGACTTTGAGTTTAAACTTAATTTGTATAACTCATATTGTGTTATTTGGTAATTTTATTTACATTAAAATTTAGAATTTTATTTATTTGATTAGTTAATTTAATATTTTGTTTAAATCCAAAATTAAATTTTATGAATTTATCCAAAAGTTCCTTATAAACCTTATCATGATCAAGTTCATTACTTGTTCCAGCAATTTTTTGTTATATATTGTTATAGTTTTTCAATGTGTTATAAATTTCAAGCTTCTGCATATTAGTTTGTTACATTGAAGCTGCAACCACAACATACATTAACAATCAACTTTGCCTATGGTTGAAATGAGATGAAACTCCACAAGAGACATTTCAACCTCCTTATAATGACAATGATGTTACAAGAAATGAAAATTCTAAAATGCACAAAGTTCGGAAAAATGAGAAGAAAGCTTTTATTAAAGATGATCCAACCACTTTTAGACCCATTTCTAAATCTTTATGTGACTTCAACATAGTCTAAGAAGATATGAGATATTTAGCGATGATTGTTTGGAAAGGTTAATCACATGATCCAATAAGTAAAATTAGATCGCATTATTGTTGAGAAATATAATTATTGTGAAGCAAGGCAGACAAGTAATGAAATTTCTATGAAAGAATTTACATGTTTGTCTAAGGTTATCGCTACTGATTGCAACCCATTGAACAAGGTACAGAAATATGTTAGGGACACTTGAGAATTCTACCTTAAACCCTAAGCATAATATTGAGAACTCAGAGAAATTTTATAACACTGTTTATAACAATGTTTGCTTTTATTTTTATTGAGAATTGTGATCTTGCATATTCAAATCCTATATATTTTGTGGATGATGAGATGAAAAAGAAGGTTTGGATGATAATGATGAGGAGGTTGAAAAAGAGATAATTACTTAACAATAGAATTGTTGATGATGAAAACAGACTCCAATGAGGATTTGCATGACTTCAACTTGACTAGGCATAGTTGACACTTTTTTAATGCAAGTAAACATAGTGGGGTTATTTTCTCCTTTAAACTTCTCCCAAAAGGAGCTTATGATTATATTTTCAGACAAGGAAAAGTCCTTGTTGCTAAAGGAATAATGCTTAACATGTTAATAAATCTTGTTTTTGTTCTTGACATATTTTGATATGAAATGTTATACAAATGAAATTCTTAATTTGATATGGTGGTTTTAACTATTCAAGACTGCAAAATTTCTATCGAGATGATTTCTTTTGTATATGGACTATTTGAAACAATTGCCTCATTTATTCTATTCAGATTTATTTAATTCCTTCACATCATTCATAAATTTGGGATTAAGACAAATTTATTTAATAATATTATCATTTTAATTATAGAGAATTTGAGCCCTTTGTTTTGCCAGCTTTTGCTCTTTCAGGAACCTTTACAATGAAGAATGAGTTTAGTGATGATTGGGCTAGAAATGATTACATATCAACCTTTGATTCTACATCTCCTTCAATTGTGCTTATATGCTTACTTTACTGTTGAGGATTATTTTATTTTTATTTTTTGAAAATTATCCTAGGCCTTTAGATTACAATGAAGAACATACACAAAATATACATCAAGTCGCATTCTCGTTGAGGATATTGTAAAAATCTATGAGAATGAACATACATCTTTCTCAATGAAAGTCTTCTAATGTAGCAACCTGTGCCAAGTGATTGGTCGCACTGTCTACATTTTGTTGTGTGTGAGAGTTTACAAAAACAAAACGAAGCAAGAATTTCTATAATTTGCTCCAATAGTAAGTCTCTGGTGTTTCTTTGGCTGGCTTGAGGTGATTGTATTTTGTTGCTCCATTTGAGTAGGACGATCAATTTCTTAGTAATGGATTGTTTGTTTTTCTTCGGTGTTCGACCAGAGGAAATAGATGGTTTGATTGATGTGGAGGGGTTAGATGGTCTGTTGTGGCAAACTAGATCATCTTTTTATCATCCAGCCTAAGGGATTGGACGTGCTTCAATTTACGGCTTCCTATTGATTAACCAATGGGCTTGGTTCTTTTTTTGCTGAATAAGCTGTAGGATCTCTATGGAGTAACCATGGGCACACAACCCTTCAAGTGCTGCCTACTTATTTGCTGTAAGAACAATACTTGATGAGTCACGTGCAGTCTCCTTTGATGAAAGTTATTGTGTGGTCTCTAATAACAAAGGTCACACCAACAATTTTACCACCTTGCATTGAGCCATCAAAGTTTACTTCAGGCTAATTGGGAGGTGGGAGAACCCACTTGTCTTTTGTCGAGATTCATGGTCCCAAGGGGCAGACTTGGATCTATTGGCTCCCATAATGGTTAAGTCATTAATTGTGATTTCCAACACTATCGTTGCAATAGCTTTGGCTGATGCGACTAATCTTCCATGAAGTTTAGCGTTGCGGGTGTGTTAGTAATAATAAATGGTCGTAGCTTCAAAGTTCTAATTGAAGGCATTCATCCCATTTATTGTAGTTAGTAGTCTTGGCCATCATCTCCTGCTTTATTTGCAACAGAAAGGTTAGCGAAAATAAAAAGTACTCTGTTAAAGAGTGCTTCTCACTTCACTGTAGAGTCTACACTTGCTTCCCAAGTGGTAGATGCTCTCTTCCACTTCTCAGCCCTACGGATAGAAATTTGACTCTACTAACTTCCTTTATTACATTACAACCATGGCATGGTAGGAATGACATTCTTACGCAACCTTCACAAAGACTCTTGAATCTTCGACAACCTAGTAATCTTTCAACACCACGCTCTTGAAAGTGTCTTAAGATTATCACTGAATTAGTTTGAATATAGTTTTGCTCTTTCAAAGAGGATTTTGAGGCTATCATTGGTGCAGTAAGAAAGCATATTACCTCTTGGTTGTGAGGAAGCTTTCACTAGCAGGGATAATTACTCCTATAAATGGTACGCTTACATTTATGTCTGTCTATGTCCTGTCACATAATTTATGTGCCATCTAGTATTATTAATGCCATCAAGAAGATCTTTAGAGCCTTTTAATGGAGTGGAGAGGCAGAAGCGAAATCTGTGCATTATGTCTTGTGGAAAGAAGTGTGTAAGCCGAAGAGATGTGGACTTGGGATATACAACTTCAAGAAGTTGAGGAAATTTCTTGTTGCTAAGCATACCTCTAGGCTTATGAGCGATGTTGACTTTATTTGTAGGGGTAGTTTCACGGCTAAGTATGATAATAGAACTTATTATTTTGAGGCACGATAAGGTGATTCTTGGGCATGGAAACTGATTTAGAATGGTGATGTAGTCCAGGACAATATTGTATGGCTTTTTAAAGATGGCAGATCGGTTTCTTTATGGAAGAACCTTGATTATCTACTACCCCCTTTCTTTTTGGCCAACTGGCATCAATATGGAAATGAATGAGTACCTCAACTTTGTGGTAGAGAACATTCTTGTAGAGGAGTGGGATTAAAGAAAAATAGGACATATTTGGGGTCGAGTTGGAGAACAAAGTTGATTCCATTTGTAGAGCTCATAGTTTGGAGAAAGACACCTTTGTTTGGGTTGTATCTGAGAAAACTAAAGTTTCTATTGTATCATTGTACCATAAATAGTTCTAGCAGAACAGTGGTGTATAGATGGGAAATTAGTGTTGGGAGATCTCATATCAATCTAGGATGAAGGCATTGCTTTGGTGAATTTGCAAGGATATTCGTACAATGTCTTGGCTACACTGTAGAGGACTTGTGACCTAGTAAGATAAAGACTTGGTTGTTGTTGTATATGATATGTCAGGTTATGGCTAACAAGATTAACTTTAACTTGAATAAATAAATGCGCATTTATTATTTATTTCACTAGAATTTAAATATTTTATAATGTAAGGTGGTTGGCTATTGTTTGTAAGTTTATTATAGCATCCCTATATTTTCAAAGTTTGTTATTATTTTTAAGTCTTTATTATTATTATTATATATATATATATATATATATATAT
>JAEMOT010003460.1:73812-97502 GCA_019297695.1 Apostasia ramifera
ATATATATATATATATATAAGCCTCATATCTTTATAATTATAAAATACAAATACAATATAGTGAGTGAGATACGATATTTTAATCTCTTTGCAAATTGTACTATAAAATTACCATTAAAGTAATTTCCATTTTAAAAAAAATTCCTTGCCATTCTTGTATCCCCGATATGTCCATAGTATATCCAAGCAATTAATTCTTTTTTCAGTCAAATATGCCACATAGTATATCCAATATATGTTTGGGTAGTTTCTTTTATATCAACATTTGATATGAGTACAATATGAGTATAATAGCCCTTTAAAAGTATTTGTGCTTTATTGCTTTGTAATAAGTAGACTTTGATGATTAAACAAAATTATCTTCTAATCTTCGTCCTTCTCTTTTGACCTTCTCCTCTTTGTTTTAGTCTTCTCTACTTTTTTGCTTTGTGTTTTACATCAACTTGATATGATATCTTATTCTATATCAGTTTGGTATCAGGGCTATCTTATTCTACAATGTGTTGAAGAATATACTATCTTTTGAAGTAGATGTAAAGTTTGAGATTTTTTTTTTTAAATTTTTTTTTGAAATATGTGTGATGAAAAATAATGTTATTTATGTTAAAAGTTGTGTAGGGTGTGAAATAAACTTAATTGATATACTGAGAATTGTGTAAAATTGGATATATAGCAATTTTTTTATGTTGACTTTGTGTATGATGAAATGTACAATAATAATTATTATTTTTTTATATTTTGAAATCATTGAAGGTCATTGTGGCTATGTCTATGACTAAAATGGCCTCCAACTAAATAAGACTTGTAAGGGAATCCTTGTAGGTGAAGTGAGGAAGACAATAAATAACCTAGTCCTTTGTCTGACCAAGTATCATCTACCTCCCCTGCTATTCGATTCCTATTTATTGTCTTCTCTCTTATCTTGGCTCCTTCATTTGCTCCCAGGGGATGCTATGTAAAAACTAATTATGAATGGGTGTAAATGTGTGGCTAATTTTTTGAGCAGGTCGGTTAACCTGAAGTCAGCTTTGTTATTATCGCCGTTATTGGTGTCCTGTTATTTTTAGGTTTACTTAGGCTGTATGTGAATTTTACATGCTAATGTTTATTGGTGCAAGCTCCTATGATGGAAACCTTTTGGAAATCTATAGATACAAATACAAAGAGTATATTAATGGGTATCATCTTCATCTTGTTAAATTCATTATAGCGAGTCATTAAATGTGCTGAACTTTGGCATGCACATATTGAGAGGAGCTCTTTGTCAGTAGAAGATTGGAATACTGAAATAGGGATCTGAGGATTTCAAGGCAATACTGAACTAGCTCTTTGTCTGTAGAAGCCTTTATTTTCTTTACTTTTTTTTTCAAAATTTTTTAAAAAAAGAGAAATGTTTATCATCAACTTTGATTTGAAATCAATTTCGTGGAAATTTGGGAAAGAATGAGCTATTTGTCATTTGAAGGTTTAGATGCGCATGGATATGTGCATAAACTGATGTCTTTCGTGGATCTGTTCTCACTTGTCACATAACTGGAGGTGCACATTTTATTGGATCAGCCTAATTTGCAATACAGATTGAACAAATACACTACAGGTGTTTTGAAATTCTTTACATATTCAGCTCATAAGGGATTTAATTTTTCTGTCTTATTTTTTCTTACTGCTATTCATTGCCTTGTTAATCAACTCCTATACTGATGTTGATTATTTCCTATTTGAACTTCAACTAAGCCACCAATCTGAACTGGTTGTCTGTCTTTCATTTCTTGACGTACCTTAAGCATAAGGTTGTTGCCTACATGAACCAAGTGTTTATGAGCAAGTACAAGAATAATGGCAATAGATGCATTAATTTGCTCTTTTTTGGGAAATTGTATTGCTCTCAGTATAAAGTCTCAAGAGAAGTACTTTGGAGAGTTTTAAAAAAGAAAGAGATTTGCACTGCTTATATTCAAGTTATTAAAGACATGTATGAAGGAGCTGTTACTTCTGTTCGGACACAAGGAGGTTTGACTAAGGATTTTTCTATTACAGTTGGATTACACCAAGGCTCGGCTTTAAGTCCGTATCTTTTTGCTTTGATTATGGAAGTCATGACTGGACATATCCAAGATGAAGTGCCTTGGTGTATGCTCTTCGCAGATGATATTGTCCTTATTGAGAAAACTAAAGAGGGAGCTAAAGCGAAACTAGAGCTTTGGAGGAATGCTCTAGAATCTAAAGGTTTGCATCTCAGTAGATCAAAAACTGAATATATGGAGTGCACATTTAGTCAAGAAAGAAATACTTATATTAGAGATGTGACAATTGGTGATCAAATTGTCAAGAAGAGTGAGCGCTTTAGATACCTTGGATCAATTATACAAAATGATGGCGAAATAGATAATGACGTTATTAGCAGGATTCAAGCAGGCTGGGTAAAATGGAGAAATGCTTCTTGTGTGTTGTGTGATAGAAAAATCCCATCCAGAATCAAAGATAAATTTTATAAAACTATAGTAAGACTAGCGATGATATATGGTGCTGAATGTTGGCCTGCAAAGAGAAAACATACAAATAAAATAAATATTACTGAAATGAGGATGCTAAGGTAGATGTGTGGATATACACAAAATGATAGAATGAGAAATGAGTATATCCGAAAGAAAGTTGGTGTTGCACCAATTGAGGATAAACTTAGAGAAAGTCGGCTTCGATGGTTTGGACATCTAAATCGTAGGCCAATTGAAGCTCCAGTTAGAAAAATTGAGTTACTAGATTTTACCCATGTACATAGAGGAAGAGGGAGACCAAAGAAGACATGACAAGAAACTATAAGGAGTGATCTTAGTTACTTAAACTTAGATAAGAATTTGGTAACTGATAGAGCACAATGGAAATAAAGGATTCATGTAGCCGACCCCACCTAGTGGGATTAAGGCTTGGTGGTGGTTGTTGTTGTTGTTGTTGTTGTTTGTATTGCTCTCAGTGGTCAAAGTTTCATTTGATGTTTCTCCAACTTTGATTGTTGACTATATTTTATCTGTGATACATGCAATTTTATAGTTTAAGTGTATCACGTTTTCTCTAATGGGTTATAGCACACAAGCTAATCTTCATAACAAATTCTCGGTTGTCACTAGACATAAGAGAGTGAGAAATGACAATTTTGGTAGTTATAATTCTTGGTCTATTAGATGTCAAGTAATGCAATGTATTAGCATCGGCTTAGCTGTAATGTTAATCTATAAATTGTAGTCATTGTTCTCATTTACTTGAAAATGTTTTTAGTTTAATAAGACGTATGTCCTCTTTATACGGATCGTTTATAATATTTTGTTGGCTTGTGTGTTGTAATTGAAGTTTATGGGAGATGCCACTTGTTGACTTGATGGAACCAATATCGATGCAAAAGTTCAACAATAAGCCTAAATGAATTATTTGATACTTCGGAGATTGTAGGCAACTAAAATAAACGAATGAGATTGCTACTAAGATGGCTCTCTGTTTCTGCAAAGTAATTCTCCTACACATTTTAATTAAATGAGAAACAAGAATTCTTTTAATACACTTTCATCCTGGTAATGCATTTTTACAAAGAAAGATGTTTTTAATGAGCGACCCAGTTGAATGTATTCTTATGCATTTGCAGACAGATTGGGAAGGTGGGTACTTTCCACTTACCCTCCACTTCAGTGAGGACTACCCCAGTAAGCCCCCAAAGTGCCGGTTCCCTCAGGGCTTCTTTCATCCGAATGTGTACCCATCTGGGACTGTGTGCCTATCAATTCTCAATGAGGACAGTGTAAGATAAAAAAAATGATATTTTCATTTTGACTTTTATTTCACTTTGGTCCTTTAGTCAACAACATGATTTATGTCACAAAATTATTTTTTACTCTTATGAATATATTCATTTTTTATTATCTTCTTCTTCTCCAGTTATCCTTTCTTTATCTTTCCTAAATTTTCCTTTTTCTTTTCCTTTGTATGCTACTTTGGGTAGGCATGCCACTTCAAAGGATAAGATGAGAGTGATGTTTAAAATGGTTTAGATTTAGCCATATTTATCACTGACTTATAGATTCTCTTGGGACATAAATGTGTATTGGATCCCCAATGTTAAAAATATTTTATCCATGTTAATTACTGATCAGAAGATCAGGTCAAGATCACAGACAACAAGGAAGCCTTGAAGAATTACCCTCAAATCCATGGATGAATCCTCGGATATTTCGAGAGATAAAAATTAAACCACGAGACATGTTGTGACAAACAACTTGAGGAAGAGGTTGATACCTTACAAGGGAATTCCTCGTGAAGTCTTAGGAGTATCTTAGGAATACTTTAATACCTTAGATGTCTCAATACAAGGCAAATGATACCTTATAAGACATTGAGGAAGCAAATATAATTCAAGGTAGAGACTCCTTAAAGACTCGTGAAGAAGACCCAGTGAACCAGGAAGATGCGATCAACTTGATTTAGCTCAAGATATGTTTAGATGGTATAATGGTTTAGGTGTGACATTTGTGTTGATCCAAAGGAGCTAGTTGCGCGGTGTATGAGGGGATAGCCACCATTACAAGAAAGTTTATTATGAGAGCGATATTATCATGGTAACTTTTCTTGTAACTAGGGCCATGTATAAGTTTGTCTTACAACCCTTGCTAGTATGTTGTAAGTACCTTTAGAGACATTCAACAAGAATGATATATAATGGTTTGTTCCCCCCTTAAGATGATGTCATTATTTAATGTAGGCTACTATCGCAATGAAAGCAATAACCATGGTTCTTCTCTTTGTGATTTACCGGTGATAATCATTATGATAATCAGGGCATTGACATATGATATTTATTGAATCAGAGTGCTTTGATAAAAAAAGGAAGAAAAAAAAACCTAGAGGTTTTAGGGGAAGTGTTTGGCTGATAGATACAATATTTAAGAGAAGCATAATATTTCACCTATAGACAAACGACCAGACAAAGATCGATAACAGAATAAGTGGATATAATGTTTGAGGGAAATATTGATTATTTTGATAGCCCCTCTATCTTTAATATGTATTAGAGTTTACTATATACAATTACATAAAAGATTTAGAGACTAATATATAATTACGATGGAATCCTCAGCACTCTTCTTGAAGCTGGAGAATATATTTCATATAAGCCCAGCTTGTTACAAATAAAGCTCACTCTTAAGACCTAATGATTTTGTCAATAGGTCAACTAATAAATAATTGAAGCTAACATTTGTTATGATGATCTTTTTGGATTGCACTTTTTCCCTAGCAAATTAGCAATCAATCTCTATATGCTTTGTCATTTTGAGGAACACTGGGTTTGACTGATTGTCACAATACATTGCATTGATTTTGACTAAATGAAACCTAACTCCATTATCAACCATTTGAGCATACTAGTTCACGTGCGGCTAGTGCTATTACCATATACTTTACCTTAGCACTGTATCCGGTGACTACATTCTATTTTTTGCTCTTCCATGAGATTACGTTGCCTTTAGGTAGTACCCAGAAATAGAATATTTATCAGATGGAGATTCTTTCCAGTCAATGTCTATATAACCTCTTGCACCTTAATTACAGCTGCCCCTCTTCTATCTCTTTCGTTTTCTCCTTAACATGATGTCATCATTTAATCTAGATTACTATTGCAATGAAAGCAATGTTCATGATCCTTTCAATCTTGAGAGATTAATGATAATCACTATGGCTGTTGGGGCATAGATTGATCTTTCGCTGAAGAGGCTCTTATGCGTGAGTTTGATTGTCTCAATCATGATGTCAAAGTGAGAAAAGAGAACATAATTACTTGGGATATGCATGAGCTGGACTAGTGCTCATAATGCGTTTCATTTAACTAGAATAAAAAGCAAAAGATAAATCTATGCAGTTAACCCTGACTATTTTGAGATTAAGGTGTTGATGGTATTTATTTGTTTTGTTCTCATTAATTGCATAATGGTTCATGTCATATTTAATCTCTAATATAGGTTCAAACATCTAAACAATCCGAAAGGAAAAATTCGAGTGAAGTAATTCAAAAAACAGAGTAAAATAATTGGATAAAAGTTCTAATTTTCCTTGCAGGGATGGAGACCTGCAATCACAGTGAAGCAAATTCTCGTAGGGATTCAGGATTTGCTGGACCAACCGAACCCTGCTGATCCTGCTCAGACTGATGGATACCAATTGTTCATCCAGGTTTTTTTGTCATTAAAGATATTTTGCTTTAATTTCTGCCAATTATCAATCTTTTTTTCAATTTTTTTTAAAATTAATTACTGAAAGTTTTTTATAGTTAACCTCTAATTATATATTTTGATTCACATTTTTTACAAATGTTCTGATTGGTTCCTATTTTAAAAACTTTGTAATAATAAAAGTTCCTATAACTTATGATTATTACATAAAAGGTTCAAACTGACGTTTTCGTCAGCATCTAAAGAATATTTTATTTTAAAATTTAAAAATTTTAATTTTACTCTTCTTTCCTCCCCTCCCTCTCTCTCTTTAACCTTCGGCTCTCTCTCCTCTCTCTCTCTTCCTTTCCCTTAGAGGTCGGTGGCAATGAGGCGGCAGAGGCGAGGCGACAATGGTGGCGGGGTGGCGGCAGTGAGTGAAAAGTGATGAAAGAGAATATGTAGTGATATTTTAGAAAATTTGAAGATGTATTAAGAGTAAAATTAGAAATCTATTAATAATAACTGCGAAAGGTTCTTGTTTGTAATATTATGTAAACTGTAGAGAGCTATTAGGAAGTTTTTAAAAAATGTGGATCAAAGTATAGCTATGGATTAACATTAGGAATTTTTCAGTAAATAATTTTTTTTTCTAATATTGCTGTTATCTTTTTGCTATATTTTCAGGACCCTTTGGAATACAAAAAGAGGGTCCGGCAGCAGGCCAAACAGTTCCCTCCCCTTGTTTAGAACTCTTCTAACTTCCATATCTTCTGAAGTTCGGCTCAGAACTTGTCGAACAATAACCCACTTTGTTCTGTGAACTAGACGGGTATTCCTGCACACACTTCTTTTTTGTGTGAAAAGTTTCATATAAAAATTATATATATACACCATAAGCAAATATTTCATTTATATGTTACGTATCATTAACTAAAGTTAGCATAGTAATATGGTTATTAACTTCATGAGATTAATTGAAATAATGTAGATGATTAATATGTATAATAAGATTGATTTATTTATTTGTTTATTTTGTGGGTATTTTTCATCTGTGTCCTCAAGTTGGATTCTAATTTTAGGTAGGGGGTGATGATATAAGAGTGCTCTGCCTAAAGAGTGAATCTCATCTTCCAAATTCCTCCTCAATTTATCCATCCCTCTGGATATACTGCATGCCTTGTACTGTTGTCACCCGAGAACATGCACGACATCAAGCACTACCACACCCGTTTGGCCGCTTGCTACTTTTATCGACTTATCGTTTACGTAGTTGCCGAGTTGGTGGTGTTATTCACGTTGTTCTCGCGTAGTCTCACGAAATTGTTGCATAACCTCCGTGAAATAATGGATAAGAGAGAGAGATTTAACTAACCTTGGGGGCCGCATAAAAAGATTCTTGAATATATTTTCTTCAAATCAGGATCAAATCTTGGGGACTTGTATGAAATTATTTTTGTTGTCTAAAATTGTTAATCAACTAAATGGAAAAATTATTGGGTGTGGACGACGCACTGTTCGGACGCCCAATCAGAGAGCGTCACGTGTGCTCGGACTCAGCTGTATGGCACACGTGGCGCCCTCTGATTGGGTTCCGGACGGTACCCCATCCGAACTTAATAACTTCTCAACTAAATGAGACATCATGTGGCACTCTGGGGATCTGCTAACTGTGATTATGGGCCTAGGATTAGCCCAATTTATGCTTTGGTCCATTAAGCATTTCCTACATTCAAGGAAGGCCTCAGCTCGTTGACGAAAGTAAAACTAGAGCTGTAAATGAATCGAGTTGAACTGAGTAGTGGTCTGTTCAAATTCATTTTTATTTACTAGAATCGAGCTTGAGCTTGTTCGAGCTTGTTTGTGAACATAGAGGCAAGTTGTGGCTTTGGTTCATGTGGTTTGCGAACGAGCTCACTAATATATTCAGGAGTCATAATTGAGCTAACAATTAAGTTTTTATATATCAAAGATATTAATGCATTCAAAATAAGTTTATTATAATTCATGATTTTTGCAAATATATTAAAATCTTAAAAAGAGCATTAATTAAACTTTAAAAGAGCATTATATTAAATCATATAATCGAGCATGTTCATAAATTTTATATGAATATTAATGAATAGAATATTAATATGTTTAAATTCGTTAATTTATTAATCAAGTTTTTAAAATTATGTTTAAGTTTGTTGGTTAATATTAAAGAATTGAACATGATTAAGCTTTTATTGAATTGAATGCTGAGCTGTTCATTGAACATTCGGTTCATTTGCAGCTCTAAGTAGAACTGGAGCTGGCCTATCGTATCAACAGATCTTGATTTAGTTATATCTGACCATTTTATAAATGGACAGAAAACTGAAATATAACCTCAACTCAAAATAGTAATTGGGTCATTTAGAACGAATACGAGATAGTTTTTGGGTCAAATCATGAATTGCCACTTCTATCCGCACCTCCATTTACGAGTTCTAATGACCTATTTACTGTATTTGTTCATGCCAAGTGTTAATCAGATTGGCAAGTATATAAATTGTTATGTCACGATTTGAACATTAATCTGCTATAAAAAAAAAAAAAATTCGAACATTAATCTCACTGTTTCATGGGGAGAGATTAGGGAGTAAACTAAGAATGGAAAGAATCGAAGTTCTTGAGTCAAACATCATTGGTCAAATGAGACATAAGATAATATTAATCTCATTATCTCATGGGGAGAGATTAGGGAGTGGACTACAGGATTAAAGGAATTGAAGTTTTTGAGTTAAACATCATTAATCAAAAGAGACATAAGATGTTATGAGAAGGCTCTGCTTTATATGCACACTGGGGAAGTATGAAAAGCAATCAAGGAATATATGGTTTGTAACGGGTGGTCCAGGAATAGTCTTACTTGAACAACTCTGTTATCATAATATCTTAGTAGTTGATCAAACTTCATGATCCACATAAGATCAATCACGTCCCAAAGTCGAGACAATTTGGCTCCCCTCAACCTAAAATCGCTTAGTTTCTTCTTCTTCCACTCCCTCCACTCGTTGGTTCCCTTCCATTCTTTCTCTATTTCATTACTGAAGCTTTCCACTTCTTTATAATGACAAGATATAATGGATTGAAACCTCTAGCAAACGGCATTGTAGTTTCCTTCGTCGTAAGGTTTTCATGTAAAAGTTTATTCGTGTGTACTTGTTTTTTCTTCCTTTTTTCTTGTATTTTGCAGTACCAATCTCCAAACTAGTGAGATTCAACAATGATTCATTTACTATATGCCTTTTCTTTCTTAAAGTTCTTTCTCCGTACTTATTGAGCTTTATTTATCTTGTTTTCGCATATTTTCTTCTTGTATTTATAATTTATCTATACTGTCCGATTTGTTTTGACACGATATAAATATTGATGCCATAATTGGTTATATAGTAGAGGTCACGTTTTCTGTTAAAGGTATAATTATGATAATTTCATGAGATAATTACCTACATGCCACACAATTTAGTTTTATTTATGCCTTACCTATTCATTCTTAGTTAATTACGTTATGCACACTCAAAACATTATAAAATCTTACATACACATATTTTAACTTATTTCTATTATAATGAGTAATCATAATTTTTCAATAACCTAATTATAGTTAGATTACAAAAAATCTGAGTCGTTCATCATATTATTTTAAGGATATTTAAATATATTTTGAGTGAAAATCCTAAAATCTTAATGTTTAGGTGGCGGCAAAGGAAGAAGACATCCGCGATATGAATTGATTTTAGGACAAATCAGCGCTTTAGTGTGGTATTGAGGAAGAGAAAAATATGTACCATTAAGAGTAAAAATATAATTTTAATGATTTACTAATAGATTTTTTTTTTCAAATAGATTTTGATTAAGTTTTAACTCAAATGTGTGTATGTAAGATTTTGTAATATTTTAAATACGTATAGCATAATTAACTAAGAATAGATGGATAAGACATAAATAAAATTAAATTGTGTGGCATGTAGGTAATTATCCCTAATTTCATTTGGTATTCCTAAATGTTGACTTCATTAATGGGGAAGATAAGACTTTAATTTAAAATTTACTATTAGTGCTAAGTATTAATTGTATATTATTTTAAAAAAATAATGACAATATATTTAGAATTTATTGATAATAAATATTACTAGAAAGTTTATATTTACTAATGTACAACCTATGTTTTATTTTTCACAAATTTCCTTATAATTATTATTATAGCTTTCATATCTACTTTATTTGCTATATACAATTTGTATTCAGTATATTTGTGCTCATATTTAGCACAATACAGTATTTATTTAGCACTTTATAATTTATATTTAATTTTTTGATGATTTTACTTAGAATCACACAAATTATGCTTAACATTCTTATGCTTATAGTAAGCGCCACACATTTTGTATTTAATATTTTATGATTATTTATAGCTTATACTTAGCTTTCATTAAAAAAATAATACTGTACTAAATATCATATAATTTATATTTGTTACTTTTATTGTCATACTTCGTATTGACCGTTAGAGCCATGGGCCCGCAATAGTAACATAGCGCAATTTAGTTGATCGTAAAAATTAGGAGGCAATGCACACCCCCAAACACCCCACCTCATCTTGTTCATCTTTTTTATAAACTTTTTTTATTTACATTTAGCATATATTAAATGTGGAAATAATAATAACAACAACTAAGCCTTAATCTCACTAGGTGGGATCGGCTACATGAATCCTTTGTTTCCATTGCGCTCTATCATTAACGCGCCGTTGCCGGGTCCCAAATCCCGGATGAGAAACGCGGAGGGTTGCGTTAGGCAGTTGACAGTCAGCGTAAAATTTATCGAATTAATCATGATATGAATTATAAATGTGGAAATAATAATTAAAAAAAATTCTCTTCTTTAACTAGGTACAGTACCTATCATGAGCCTTCCCCTTTCATATATTTGATGTGTTGTAATTCTCACCAAGAAATGATAAAGATTTCTAAAATATTTATGATTGAAAAAATTACTAACAATATTAAAAAAATTACAAAAAATAGTTTCATAATTTATACCATATTTTCAAATGTTGTCAATAGTCATGAATAAAATAACTATAAGACAAACAAAAATAAAAGACACTACTTCAGTTGTTTAGGTTCCTCTATTTTTAACAAAAAAATAATTATAATTTTCAATTAGTGGTTCTATCATTACAAAAAATTTATTTCACTTCTCACAAAATTGTCAAAAATCAAACATGAGAATTAGTTGATAAAAAATTATAATTATTTATATTAGAATGATCTAAATGCTAACCAAATCTTGAATGGATAGACTAATTATATCATTGAAACTTGATTTATAAAATTTAACAGAAGAGATAAATATTATTTTAATAGAATTACAAACAAATTTTATGCTAGATTGGACAAAATGCAATGATAAAATGAATTCAAAGTCTAAAAAATATGCTAGAAACTAATTTAAAATACGTGAATCTAATTTGGAGAATAGATCTGAAAGTATATGGTTAGCCGTTAGTCAACACATGTGAATTGAAATGAAGCTACACATTTCATTCCCTGTTCGTACATTACCAGAATAAACCAACAGTCGTTGCCGTCACCGTTGACCATGATAAAGCACAGTACAACAAAAATGAGGGCAAGCCAGAGGCATGGGACGTTCCGGCGCCTTCCTTCAGTTACACCCTCTCTCTCCCTCTCTTTAACAGCTCTATTGTTTGACTCAGTTATTCGACCCAGCTTCCAGCTGACCAAGGCTTCCAAAGAAGTCTTCACCTCTTGTGCTATTTTTTTTCTTTAAAACCTTTAGTAAGCCCACAGCTTAGTAGACTTCAAATCGTTGAGTTTGGTGCTATGATTTTCCTCCCGGCTACTCACCATACAAAAATTTCCCTTTTCAATTCCCTCCTTTCTTTTTCTTTCATTCTCGCCCGCGAGATTTGTTAGCCAGTTTTTCTTGTCAATAAGCTTCATCTATAAGGTCGAATGATTAGTGTCAAAACCTGGATTGAATATTGGCCAGAAATCAGCTCCGGTATCATTTTGTAAGAGATCAAAAAGAACAATCTATTGATGATTCTGCAAAGAGCCAGCTCCGATAAGTCTGATCAAGGCTTTGATTTTCTCCCTGCAACAAAACAAAAATCTTGAATATTGTTTCATCATTCTGAGTACAAATTGTTTATTATGACCATTGCATTTCGAATTATTTGGCTTATTTCCTTGTTTTACATTGACTATTACAAGATAAAACATACACTGCTAGTGAAAAAAAATACTAATGATATGAAAATATGAGGAGATGGGATGCCTCATAGCTAAGCTATATTAAATCTTAAAAAATTGAGACAACTAAGTCAGAAAATTGAGCATTCCTCTGACAAGGATACCTAAAATGATAAAAACAATAGTTAAGAAAGTAAGAAACCATAGCTAAGCTATAACCTTCAGTACACAAAGATATTCAGCTTCAAAGATATAATAAGATTGAAGCTGAATTTAGTGAGGAATTGAGGTTTGGTCTATACTCTGAATATTCACGTGGATGAATTCTTGTGCTGTCTCAAAAAGCCAGTAAATGAAGCAAAAAGGAAAGTAAATAAAGATCTATGGTAAAAGTAGGAAGGATAGAGGGGCAAATGGATTATGTTGGAAATAGTGTGATACCAAATAGTGAAGATTAGGTGGTTTGGTAGTGCAAATCAGAAGAGATAAAGTAGATGTGAATAAAATAGGTAAAACTTATAAGCCAGAAGTAAACTTTTGTCACATTTTTGCAAATGGAACTAACATAAAAGTAGATTTCTTGCTGCATGCTAAACTAAATACAAGGAAAAGCAAAGAGATCACAGAACTTGCCCCTTATGATTGAAATAAGGATGGAGATCATAATAAAACTGATGTAAGATTATTGTACTCTAAAATAGCAATTAATGCTATAGCCATGTCAACTACAGAAACAACAATTACAGCTTCTCGTTGGAAGAGATGAAGCTTGTAAAATCAGCTCTATGTCAGACTGTCAGTCACTGCCTTGCAAAGAGCTAAAATAGATCAGTGTTCGAAATGAGTTTTGGGGAAAACTATTTGATTTTACCTCATGACTAACACAGAAAGGAGCTGCAAGCTTTCGAATTTCAGTGCACACAAGCATGGATTTGAAGGTTGCACAGAAAATGGAGAATGATCCAGTTTCCAAAATAATGAGGTATAAAACACGGATAGCTGCACAATCACTCTTTTGAGGCTTCGCAATGAAGAAGGTAAGCCTTGAAGCCTTCAACCAATTGCTTGATGCTGATTTCCTTATTTACATTTATACTCTGCTGAGCAAAGTCGGGAAGGGACCTTAGATATTCTTCATAATGTTCACTCTGGTGAAGCAAAGAATTCAATAGTGAAGAAGTGGACTCTTCAATGAAGCGTTTCTGTTCTTCCATTGTATTGAGAAAATCAACAGCCTTCTTAATCTCTCCCTTCTCTAGTAAACACTTAGCTATTGTATTGAGCATAGTTGCATCTAGAAGGCATCCGGATCTCTGCACTGACCCATACATCTCCTCAAAATCATCCATCAAACCATCACTTATAAGAGAAGCCATCATCACAGTATAAGTATAAGCATTAGGTTTTAAACCTTTAGAAGGAAGTGCATCAAAGAGATCCCTAGCCACTTTCTTCTTGCCAGCTTTGTACAACCCATACATCATGAGATTGAAGGTCTTCACCTCAAGCAAACTATTTTCTGAAAGCATGGTCGAAAAGATTTCCATTGCTTCATCAATACAATGGTTCTTACAAAGCCCTCGAAGAATCACATGATATGTGGCAATATCTGGCTTAACACCAGCAGCTGTCATCTTCTCTCGCAATTTAGTGGCATCACCAATCCTTCCAATTCGATACAACTCTGTTAATGTAACATTGTAGATCATTATGATGTTTCCAAATTCATCCTTGGGTAGCTCATCCAATGCCTTGAAAGCTAAATCAATCTTCTCTTCCCTCACAAACACATTGATCAATATACCATAAGCAACAGCATCGGGTTGTTTCCCCTTCGACACCATGAGATCAAAGATCTCCAATGCTTTGTCATTCTGTCCTTTTCGAGAGTACCCATCCATTATAGTAGTGTATGCTACCACATCAGGCTCCACGCCTCTATCACACATAATGTCAAGCAACTTATGAGCTTCACCAGCCAATCCATCTCTGCAGCAGGAATCGATGATACTGTTAAAGGTGACGACATTCGGAGGAATGCCGGCAGTCTTCATCTCCTCGAAAAGCTCTGCGGCCTGATCTACAGCTCCCTTTCTGCAAAGTGCATCGATGATAGTGTTACAAGTGACAACATTTGGCACAACCCCTTTCTCAGACATTTCCTCAAACAGTTTCACGGCCTTGTCCAAGGAGCTACCTTTACAGTAAGCATCAATCATGACACTGTACGTGAAGACGTTGGGGCAAACGCCTGAAGCTTCCATCTCTTGAAAAAGCTCGGCCGCCTTGTACGTATCACCGTCCTTGCAGAGCGCATCGACTACAGCAGTGTACGCCACCACATCAGGCTTGCACTCGCCGCCAAGAGCCGCCATCCTGCGGAGCAGCTCCAGGGCCTTAGAGGACTTTCCGGCGCCGCTGCTCGAGACACCTTTGATGAGGGTGGTGAAGGTGACGGCATTGGGCCGGCATCCCTCAAGGGGCATTCGGTCGAACACCGTAATGGCTTCCTGGATCCGGCTCTCATGGCAGAGACCTTTGATTAAGGAGGTGAAGACCACCGTATTGGGGCCGCAGCCACGCTTTAACATGGCGGCAAAGACGCCGAACCCAAGATCGACGCTCCTCATCTTGCAGCAGCAATCAATCAGGACGCCGAAGGTGTGGGAATTGGGGGAGATGCCGTCGGCGCTGTTCATGGAATTGAACAGCGAGATTGCCACCGGAAATTGCTTCATGCGAGATATGCCGATGAGGATCGTGTTGAAGGAATAGATGGGGGGTTTCGGCTCGGTTTCAAGCAAGCTCTGGAAGAGATCGAGGGCATGGCTGAGTTTTAAAGTATTGGATCGCCCCCATTCTTTGACGGCATCCTTCAACAGAGCTCTGCTTCTCCCTGCTGCCAGATCGCCGAACGCTTTCACCGAAGAAGCCGCCGCAGCGGCGCCGCCGCTCATCCCCAGCCGGGTTAGCTTGGAGAAGGGTTAATGTGAAGATAATCCGAGTTTGACTCGACAAAGACGTTATTCAAGCTTGGCATTAATTTATTATTTGATTTGAGTTTCAATCATGGTTCAAATTTTTCGAGCTCAAGTTGAATCGACTCGGTTAAAATTCAATTTCGTGTTTGAATCTATATCCCTTTTCAATTGTTACACTATCGTTTAATAAACTCTAATTTTTAATAGAACAATTTCGTTTTATCTTCAACCTTTTCAATGTCACCCATTTTATTGCTCTACCTTGTATGATGTTGCCCAACGCATTACCAACATTTCAATGTCTGAGTCGGTGACTAATGCCCTTTGGATTGATGTCTATCACCCATCGATGTCGTATGATTTTAAAACTTTTGATGCGTCACCGGCAATAAATGAAAACTTTTGATGAATTACCCATAGTTTATGTTAAATAATGAATTTATGTTTTATTTTGAAGCAACATTCTAGAGAAGGGATATCATTGAATTTTATCGACGAGCGGCTAAGGCAAAACTTATAGCTTAATAAATTAATGGGATAATTACCTGCATGCCACACCATTTCACTTAATTAATTACGCTATGCACACTCAAAATATTATAAAATCTTACATACATACACTTAAGTTAAAATTTAGTCAAAATGTATTTGAAAAAAAAAATATTTCGTTAGTAAATTATTAAAATTATATTTTTATCTTTAATAGTACATTTTTTTTCTTCCTCGATGTCACACTAAAGCGTTGATTTGTCCTAAAATTAATTCACATCGCAGATGTTTTTTCCCTTACCACAACCTAAACATCAAAGTTTTAAGATTTTTACTCAAAATATATTTAAATATTCTTAAAATAATATGATGAAAGGTTCAGATTTTTTGTAACCTAACTATAATTAGGTTATTGAAAAATTATAATTGCTCATTATAATGAAAATAAGTGAAAATGTGTGTATGTAAGATTTTATAATATTTTTGAGTGTGCATAGCGTAATTAATTAAGAATGGATGGGTAACACATAAATAAAGTGAAATAGTGTGGCATGTAGGTAATTATCCCTAAATTAATTAATAAATTGGTTACTAGTAAGATAGAGGTCTAATCCACTTAATTATTTAATGAATTTAAATAATTTGATAATTAGATTTTAACAATCATTTTATTGATTAATTGTTTAATTTGCATAGCATTTTTTTAATTTTTTTTACTCAAAATTGAATGGCATATTTGTAAATTATAATGAGTTAGTTACTAAACTATAATAAATAGCCATTATTTTACATGAATTGAATATTTTGATTTATTTTAAAAATTTTATATGCGATACATGTAATTTTTTATATTTATATATTTTTCACATAATCAGAAAAGTGTTCTTGTGAAATACAAAAAAGAAAATTCTATGTAAAATTAAAAAAGCCTTTACATATATTTTACATAAAATTTTAAACATTAAATTTCTATTTAAATATATATTATATTATAATTTAAATTTTAAAAAAATTTACATACATAACACTTCATATCACCATATTTACATATCAAATATTTCTTTTTAAAAATTACACTCCACATATTTTTTTTACATCCAACACATTTTTTTTAAATAATATTTTAAAAAAAATATGATATATATAATTATAATAATATGGAGTGTTATATATATAATTATTTGTAAATTTTATTAAGAAAATAATGTATAAATAATATTTAAAATTTTTTGTAATGCGTGAATAATTGTCTTAAAATTAAAATTTAACTGAAAAATGTTTTTTTCTGCTTTTCATGAATTTCTTCTGCTTTAGCCTTTTTCCCGTTAAATAAAGGACGACGCGCGACGGCGCGCGACGGCGCGCGACGGAAACGCGTGTCACCATCATGCCTCATCCTTCCCAAATCTGGTTGGCAGCTTCGTTCAGTACAAGAACCCCCATTGCATCGTTCTCTCTCTCTCTCTCTCTCTCTCTCTCTCTCTGCAAATTGTGCTGTTGAATGGCAGACGGGTTTCCGTATCTCGGCGGCTCCAGGGTCTGACGAGGTGGTGATTGGGCGGACTGTAGGCGTTTCATTGTCCTCCGCCGCGAAGCCCTAGTTCCAAGTGAGGCTTTCAGTGTTCCTCGATCCTCGCTCACCATCTCTTCTTGATCGCCGATTCGCATCTCTTTCCGTATTCCGTTTGATTGCAAGTCTCATAGATGGCATTCTTTGATTGGATTGAGGGACTTCTGGTATTAGGTTTCTGTCCCTAGTGTACGAGAAGTTGTCGATGAGGATTTTTGCCCGATGACTTTATTTTTAGGGTTACGGCCAGCAGTCCTTATCGTTTTTGTTTATTGTTCAGAATATTTTTGATGGATGGATGTCGTATTATATGTTAGGCAGCTGCAAATTTTCTTTGAAAGAAGGATGTAAGAGTTATGATTACTGAAGAAAGATTAAGCGGAAGGAGAGTGTAATAGATTTGAGAAGATCAGAAGAGCGTGAAGGAATTATGTCAACAAATGATGTTCTTGCTCTTTCCTTTTTTTTGGTTCACAAATGTTTTTTTTTCCTCAACGAATTCGATGGTTGTTGTCTTACCACTTCAGTGAGAATATGTCATCATAGTAAATGTGGTACGAGTGTCCTCATACTTCCGTGTGCTACGTGCAAGTTAATATGCTCTAGTAAATCACATGATTTTCTTTTCTTTTATTTTGGTTTTTTGGCTCACAGCCATGTAGCTGATGTTAGGGAAGCTAGCGATGCTTGTTCTTGAATAGTTTTGCATTACTTCCTCAAAAAGGACTTTTCTAGATTTACCTTCCACTGTTGATGCTTAAAGGGAATTATTTCCTGGACGTGTTAAACATTTTTCCTTAGAATATATGTACACTATCCGTCCGGATTAAAGGTTGATTGCTCAATTCTTTTTGTCTTGATTTCCTCAGACAGGTCTTTTACTGGTTCTAAGTGCTGGAATTGTTGATTGAGTCTAAGGATCACACATATGGCTTCATCCAGTTCATGTGCTGTGGAAAATGATGATCTACATTTGAAGGCATTGCATGATGCTTTTGTGTCATTTTTTTCGCTTGAAGATATTGCCCTAGCTTACATAAAGGCAGGACATGATGTTGTCAAAGCTGGAGAGATTTTGTCCAATATCCATGAAAGTCGCATATTTGATCCATCCATTGCTTGTAATAGTGAAAAAAATTTTAGACAACTGGACTCATCAACAAAACGGCATACTGAAAACTATAGTCTTGTTGACAGGACTTGTAGTGAAAGAAAACCCCAGAGAGTAAGTGCTTCAGTGGGTACTGTTTCTAGTTTCATTGGCAAAACATATTTGAGGCCCGCTTCATCTATGAATGAATCACATAAAACAACCAAACCACCAAAACTTAGTGTGGACGAGCCATCAGCCACTGAATCTGGAAATGAAGTATTATGTTCTGAATCAGTGTTTGAACCAGATGCATTTGGTAAAGTTTCTGAACCAAGATCTTTAACTAGCAAGGATATGGAGGAGTTCCTCTTCTCAATGCTTGGTGATGGTTTTAAGCTCAGTATGGACAGCATTCGGGAGGTCCTTGGTAAAAACCTCTTAGATAATGCACTTTTCCTCAGATTTATGCCCCGTGTTGCTCATTTTTCTTGTTGGATATATGCTTTGCATTTCCTTTGTTTTCTTTTTAATATTATCAAATTCCTATTTGTGATGCCTTTTAGTGATCTCTGTTCTTGTAAACTGTTCAAAGGTTATAATGTTTTTTCAATTTAAGGTCATGAGATCATTTGAAACTAAACTGGTTTTACTTTGTATACTTGCAGGTAAATGTGGATATAATGTAAAGCAGGTTTGATTACCATCATTTTGATAAGCATTTCAAATATCATTTTCTGGAACTCAATTATTTCTTGTTCCCGCATAAAACTTTTTTACTAAATTTGTGTTTTAACAACTATCTTCCTTTAACTTGCATTTTTGTTGTAAGAAAACTATCAACAAATCTGTTTAGCTTAAAGTTATGTTTATTTAACTTTTAGCCAACTTGAACTTAGAGTGATTTTTGAAGAATACCTTTATTGGTACATTGACCATGCTTATGAAAGTGTTTCAATGTGCAATGCTTTGCAGCTAACATCAGTAATCTGTTTATCTCTCCATGTGCATTTAACGTAGTGTCGATACTTTCCTAGCAATAACCTGGAATGAAAAATAACCTTATAATTTAGCCTCCCTCTTGGCTATTTTTTTAATGGTCATGACCTAAACAAAATATCAGTCTACTTCCATTGCTGGCATTGCACTGCTGAAAACTGATTTCAACTTCCATGCTGGAAATGTTTTAAACACAATGTAAGTTCCTGCATCATTTAACATGTACACAATGAATTTTTAAAAGAAGAATATGCATATTTTCTGCGCTTGCTAGACCTTTGGTTGTTTGTGTGTGAGAGGAAGATGATGAAACCAGGAAGGATCATTCTAACCTTTGTCCTAACTTGTCCCTTGCTATGTTTCCAACAGAATTTTTTTTGTTCATAAACAAAAACCTTTTGGAAAAATGAGAAAGGAAAATTAAAGTGGCTATCCGCTGGATGGACTTAAGACTCTTGATTTATGTGAAATTATGATATCACTAGTATTACCATAGATTTAAACTTTTTTCTTTTTTCTTTTATGTCTGTTGAGGGTGGCTTCGAAGAAAGCTTTTGGACAAGACATACATTTAAGTTTATCATCTTGGATCATTCATGATTTGTTTAATTAATTTCAGGATAAATTGTCATTGGGATCAGCTGTTCTAGAATTTTAATGAAAATAAGATGCTAGAATTTTATTAGAAAGTAGAATCCACGTTTATCCGATCCTAAATGCTGATGTCCCTTGTTAAATTACAGAACTCTGTATATGCATATATATCTATAATGTACTTTCGGTAAATTTTACATTTCATCAGCATTTATTATGAAATCAATATATGGTCTTGAGATCTTCTTCAACATTGTAGAGCATGGACGAGCTGTTGTCTTTGTCTGCAGAAGCTGTAAACAATAACAAGGAACATATTCATAATTTGGTATGATGTGCATCAGTTGAGGTTTTATTTGTCCTACTTAAATACCCAATCGTTTACGATAATTCCCTTCCAGTATTGCATTGTAATTTCATTGATATTATCTGGAATATTTATCCCGTAAACTTTCTGGGAGAGATATTTCATATGGAAGGCAATTTTTTTCTAGAATGTTCTTTTTATGTTCTGGATGGTTTTACTATAGATTGAATGCATTCTACTCTGTTAGTTTGAATCGTGTAGATAATTGCAGGAGGAGCTTTATTAAGAGTCTCTTGGTTAACTTTACCCCAATCAGTTTGTAACCAGGTGATCAATGTTCTTTTTGAAGAACAACATGCTTCTTTTACGTTATTAGTAGAACAATATTTACAGATTTTGAGAAGGAGAATTTTGTGTTGATAAAGTCAAGATAGATGCTTATTTGCCCTTCTCATCTGGAAAAAAATAGTTATGTAGAGACATAGGATCTGCTGTCTTCCTGCTAAAGGAAGGGATGAAGAAAGTGTTGTAAGTCTTCAAATGAGAATTTCACACTTGCATATCGTTTCGTTTTTACCAAAAGGAACTATACAGCTTCTTGATTGAGGGTGGACTTTCATAAAGTTTGATATAATGTTTCAGTAAGGAGGCAAGTCAAAAGATGCTATTTCTTCTTTTAATCTTGTGATTTTAATAAGGATTCATCCATGTGTTGTGCATTGAAAAGCTGGCATGTATTCTATCAACTTTTCCATAATTCTACTCCTCGGTTCCCCCCCATATTCAAAATTTTATTTGCTAATTATGCTTTCCATATGTCTAACTTACTTGGTGCCTAATAATGGCCTAAATTGTTCCAATAGACTCATCATCTCCAAAAGAGAAAAAATGGACATGAATTTCTATGAAATTATTTTCTCTATTTTGTAGTGTGTATATAAGTTCATTTGGTAATGAACTGTAATTTGTAAGTTGTGTCTTTGAATCACAATTATGTTTTTTGATTTTTAAGTGCTTGTATCTTGCGCACTTCACAAGTATCCCTCTTAAATCATGAGAAAAGTTGTTTTAATACCGCTTAAACTGAATGTCTTTTTGAAAGTCTTCTTTTTAAAAGTCAACCCCCCCCCCAAACGTCTATTCTTAGTATGTTCTGATCTCTTTGTATGTTTTATCAAACGATACAAGGTTAACTGGGCAAATGCGGATTCTTCGTCTCATGAGGAAGAATGTAAAATGCTCCTCCCTGGAAGGTGTGAAAAGTTGATTTATTTGCTTGAATTATGGAGTTTTAATATGAGTAATTCACATTTTATCTTATTATTTTTACCCCATGAAGATTTGCGACAAAAACCTGTTGCGTGGACAAAGAGAAAACAAATCTTTCTAAGGAGATTTTAGAATCTTTGTTTAGTGTTCCTGATAGATTTGAGGAGGAGCCTAAAGTTAAGCGCTTGGAATGGGGATTAAATCGAACAAGAGTAATAGGGCAAAGGCCTGTAACCAAGCCCTTGGAGGAGTTTGATTTATCTTCCACTCGTAAAATTGAATCGATGCAACCTGACAACGAAAAGGGTAAGAAAATATTTAGTAACCTTTTTATTTGGGCATGTCATCACCCTCACCTTTTGCATACCACTACGGATAGTCTTACAAAATATTTCTCCCTGTTAGTGAATGCATGTTGGTGTTACCTCTAGCTCAGCAAAAATATTTTGAGCAAATAGTACTGGTCAACTCGTTTCCCTTATTGTTCTTCCCATCAAGCAGCTTCTTATTAACTCTATCCCATAGTACCTATGCTTTGTACACTCTCCACTGCATATGCCTATACCGTCCAATCTTAATTAATCTTAAGAAATTATTGATGATATCATATAAAGGTAATGGATGTAAAAGAGCATTTAGACCACCCTCATATCTTGATTTGAGCTAACAGACTTTCTTAGCTAGTAATTAAGGATTCTTATAACAGTTTAAGAAAAAACAATTTTTACTCCATATTGTCGGGAAAGAATCTTAACCATAGTGCAAGAAGACTCCTGCCCGCTTCATTGGCTGTTTGTTTTTGAATTGAGGCTGTCAGAGTTTTGCAGGATGCAAAGATTTGTAAATTCCCATCTAGTCTCAATTGGTCGCCTGTCCTTGTAAAAATTAATTGAATCTTTGTTACTAAAGGAACAGGGAATATGGTGAACTTGAGAATTGAACTAAGATATAAACTCAACAGCATTATGAATAAACTTTGTATGTTGAAATGAATAATAGCTATCTTTTCACATGCTTAAATTCTGCGTCTGGACTCATTGATTGAATGGATTATGGATTGGTAAAGGTTCAGGATGATTGGTTTTGCATTGGGACCACTTTACCCTTTTGAGCCAATCAATCTTATAGCAATAGAGCATACAACAACAACAACAACCACCACCAAGCCTTAATCCCACTAGGTGGGGTCGGCTACATGAATCCTTTATTTCCATTGTGCTCTATCAGTTACCAAATTCTTATCTAAGTTTAAGTAACTAAGATCACTCCTTATAGTTTCTTGTCATGTCTTCTTTGGTCTCCCTCTTCCTCTATGTACATGGGCAAAATCTAGTAACTCAATTTTTCTAACTGGAGCTTCAATTGGCCTACGATTTAGATGTCCAAACCATCGAAGCCGACTTTCTCTAAGTTTATCCTCAATTGGTGCAACACCAACTTTCTTTCGGATATACTCATTTCTCATTCTATCATTTTGTGTATATCCACACATCTACCTTAGCATCCTCATTTCAGTAATATTTATTTTATTTGTATGTTTTCTCTTTGCAGGCCAACATTCAGCACCATATATCATCGCTAGTCTTACTATAGTTTTATAAAATTTATCTTTGATTCTGGATGGGATTTTTCTATCACACAACACACAAGAAGCATTTCTCCATTTTACCCAGCCTGTTTGAATCCTGCTAATAACGTCATTATCTATTTCGCCATCATTTTGTATAATTGATCCAAGGTATCTAAAGCGCTCACTCTTCTTGACAATTTGATCACCAATTGTCACATCTCCAATATAAGTATTTCTTTCTTGACTAAATGTGCACTCCATATATTCAGTTTTTGATCTACTGAGATGCAAACCTTTAGATTCTAGAGCATTCCTCCAAAGCTCTAGTTTCGCTTTAGCTCCCTCTTTAGTTTTCTCAATAAGAACAATATCATCTGCGAAGAGC
>JAEMOT010003460.1:101146-113206 GCA_019297695.1 Apostasia ramifera
AGAAACACAAATTCAAGTTCATTCAACATTAGAAAAAATAAGAATAACAGGGAGATGTTTATATAGACCTCCATACAAACTTAATAAAGAAAAATACATAATATGATAATTTTCTTATATAAACGAGAAAATACCAGATAACATGCCTAAAATAATAATCACATAAATAGAAATATATAATACAAAATAAATGCGGAAAATAAAATCAACCCAAAATAGAATCTCCAATCAATCAGAATGAATGGGAGATTTCCAATCCACCAAGTCAGCAATCCGCAGCATCCATCTTTCCAAATCTGCCGTAATGGTCAATCGATCCAGATCGAAGCAATGTGGCTAGATCTCGGCCGTCGACAGTAAACTCTGTCAGGAATGAATCGACGGTCGATCGTGGTGCCCCCACCACTAGATAACCTTGAAATCCTATGATTTTACTTAAGCTGGCTTTCCTTAATCTGATCCTCACACTGTGTGGCTTGAATTAAAATGTGTGGAAATAAGTTTTGTTAGAGATTTTCTAGGGTTTCTTCTCTCTTTCGTAATAAGGAAACTAAGACTTCTCCCACAAAGTGGATTCCCTTAACTACCTGGATTGGTTGACGAGTTTTTTTTTTTTTGATGAAATTGGTTGACAAGTTTTGAGATGACAAATCACACAATAATTACATGGAAGAGATCTCACAAGAACTCCAGTAGAACTGGGACATTTATTTCCCTTGCATGAGAGTGAAACATCGAATCAAAAGATAAATTTATTTATGTTTCATAAAAAGTTTCAAAAAAAAAGGAAACCTTGTTTAACTCGAAACTTAGTAACTAAATTTTCAAAAGTTCCATCGTAGGGCCTAGTCTCCCCCTTTTGCAGGCACTCAAAAGTGGATCTAGGCAAAAAATATGAAAATTTCAATAGTCATATATATATATCATATTTGAAAGGATAGAGTTGTACCTAAGATTGAATGCTGTTTGGTCCAATTTTGTTTGTCGTTGCTTGCTTTGCGATGTTGAAATTAATGATTCTTCTAAACTCTGCATCGGACCAACGGTCCTACGCTTGAGTCGGCCTTAGACTTCCCAAAAGTAGCGGAAGTCCTTTAAAAGCTAGTAGCTTCAAAGTCTCTTAATCTCGTCTTAGGAGTGACTATTGACCTTCGAGGCTCAATCATGACATTAATTCTCTGGATGTTGCTCTTCTTAAGATTTCTTAGCTTGTATTAGTTGTGGTTAGTTGTGTCACCCATGTCGAGGTTTTGGGGCCTCAATGCCTTACATATCCATCAAGACCTTTGTTTGTTTATATCCTCTTATCGGTATATGAGCTATTCAAGTGTTATTTCCTTTTCGTAACAATGCATGATACACTTTGCTTTGTCGTTTTCTTCATGTCGATTGCTTTTGCAGTTGGTTTCTGACGCCTCCAATACATCAACTACTTTGTTGTTGTTGCTTTATTCATGTCTCTGCCCTGTTGCTCAAGGAGAATGCCAACTCCTTTGTTTTTGGTAACTTGGTACCCAATGTGCCTTTCGAGCTTGACTTCTTTGTTGGGTTCTTATAGTCAATGCCTAAAGGAATTTTGATGCTCCAGGGAGTTGGTGGAAGCATGAACAGTGGTTAGGGAACTAGGATACAAAATAAATAATAGATTTTTAGTATTCTAGTTTGATCCTCTGATCCTAACAAAAACTTTTATTTTTATTTTTTAATTTTCATCTATTAGAATGATTTCAAAACTCCAAAAAGAATTAAATATAGCTTCACAAAATCTTTAAATTAAATTTTGAGCAATATAGCTATGATAAACATGTTTAATGAAAGAGAACAGTGATGATAATATGCCGATACTACTTACTATTGCTTCTATTTGTTAGGGAAAAGAATGTTATCAATTTGCTCGAGAAGTAGATGAAAAATTAGCAGGGATGATCTTAAAGGAGAGGTGAGCTTATTTTTTGTCCATTTTACATGTTTTAATTTTAAAGAATTCATATCATAATTGTTCGACAAGTATTACACTAGTTGTGGATTGCCCAACGCAATACCCTGTTTTTCTCATCCAGAACTTGGGATTCAGCAAAGACTTGCTTTTGTAGGCATTTTTATAAAAAGTAAAAAAAGAAGACCAAAAAAGATATGATAAGAAATTATAAGGAATAACATTATATATTTAAAGTTAAATGAGAATTTGTTATTTGATAGAAAGGATTCATGTAGCCGATCTCACTAATGGGATAAATATTTGGCCGTTGTTTTCATGTTCTAACTTTACCTTTTTTATATTTGATTTTTTGTGCCATCAGTTTAGAAGCGTTTTGTGAATGCCTTATGATTGAATTGCAGAGAACCCAATGAACAAGATAAGGAACTACATCTTAATTTGCACGGTCAATCTGTAAGCGAGTCCATTCGATTACTGAAGTTGCATCTTCTTTCATTAGCAAGCATTCCATGTAAGCACTCTTATTTATTTGCTCCAGCAATACTTCTCATTCTCAGCAAAATGATTGCTATTTGATTTTAATTAATCCTTTCAGCATTTAGATACTTGAAAGTAACTGTCACTACAGACGATGGTGGCACTTCAAGGGGAAAGAGAAGATGGAAAATGGTAAGATTTTTGTTTCAAATTAACAGAATTCTGGGTGTTGTTAATTAACGAGATTTATGTTTTGTTATTGAATCTATAACAAATATATATTAGCAAAAACTAAAAAATATGTGTTTAGCTCTAATTCAAATATGGGGAGAATTCTCCCCAAATGTTGGTAACATGTTTCAAGAGAAAGTGCTTTGGTGTAGTTTTTTTACACAAAACTGAATACGAGATTAAAGCGAAACTTGAGTTATGGAAGACTATCCTAACTTAAAGATTTTCATCTTAGTAGATTTAAAATTGAATATATGAAGTGCAGATTTAGTCAAGATAAAAATAATTGTATTAAGAAGGTGACCATTAATAATTAAGTTATTAGGTAAATTAAGTAGTTTAGATATCTTGGATCAATCATACAAAATAATAATGTAAAAGATTAGTAATGTTACTAGTAGAATTTAAATAGGATATATTAAGTGGAGGAATATATCTGGTGTTTTGTTATAGAAAATTCACTTAGAATTAAAAAGGTAAATTTTGTAGGACAGTAGTGAAATTAGTGATATTATATAGTGGTAAGTGTTGACCTAAAAATCAAAAATATATAAACAGAATAAGTGTCGTAGAAATGAGTACGTTTGTAAGATGGTTGGAATAACTTTAATTGAGGATAAGCTCTGAGAGAGTCGACTTAGATGGTTTGGACATATATATCATGGGCCGATAGAAGCTCTAGTAATGAGAGTTAAGTTATTTGATCTTGCCTATATATAAAGAGAAAAATGAAGACTAAAAAGATACGACAAGAAACTATAAGGTATATCCTTACATACTTAGAATTAAATAAAGAGTTTTATTTGATAGAATGCAATGAAAAAAAATTTCATATAACTGATTCCATCTACCATGATAAAATTTTTATTGATGTATTGATACTGCGTACATAAAAGTTTTCTGTATGGCAAATTTTGGAAAATTTTCTACGTATTGATTCTGTTAAATCAATTTTAGTTAGTTAATAACCATGGACTTAACTTGGCATTAGAGCGAAAGGTCTCATGTTCAAGCAATAATGGCCACAAATTATCCCTATCTTAAGGAAAAGAAAAAATGAAAATTCAATTGCTCGGGTAAAATATAAAATCAATATATGCTATAAGCTTAACATCATAGATTTAAAAAATTCTATTAGCACCTATTCTCTCTTTGGCTCTAATTATGGAACAATCTCTGTCTGAGTCATCCCAACTTATATTTGCAAAATGCTTTGAAGGTTTGCTTTGCAGAACGATGAGTTTGACTTATAAAAATAGTAATTTGAATTAATTGCACAACATGAGTTTCATTAATGATTTAAAATTATTAATTAAATTAAGGAGGCATTTGATTCGATGTTATCTGAATGTTATGTTATATTGTATAGATGTCATCCAATTTTTGATGACAACTAGATGTTATTTTGAAGTGATAACTTAATTGTTTTTTACAATAGTATCTAAATATGTCATCAAATCAAACAGTGAAAATTTTTAGGTAACGTAATATCAAGATAATATTGAACCAAATTTCCTTTAAATTTTTCTCAGTCCAATCGGTTAAAGGCCAGTCCTCATAACATGCTAGGCTTGGAACAATGAAAAGAAAACAATTTGATTGTAGTATGGATTTTTTTATTTTTCTTAGTTTGTTAATTTGCAAATCGACAATAGAGTAGTCCTCGTAACTATAGCAGTTGCTAATTGTCAAATCACTAGTACCAATTGATTTAAAAGCTTTAAGCATGTGGGTTTTGACTCGGAATAATTTTATATTTTAATATGCTCCCTTACGTGAAAAGTTATTTGCTTTGTATTATGGAATTCAATATTTCTTTTTGAACTTATGCTAGAGATAAATAGGGATCACTAGGATTTGAATTTCAGACCTTCTGGTTCTGATATTATGTTAAAATTTTTGGTACCAACTGACCCAAAAACTTAAGGTTGGAGGTTATAGACTAAGAATAATTTTATATTCTAATAATACTAAATAATAATAATGATTTTTAAAGCATATATTGATATTGTAATTAAAGAGGTTTATTTTTCTTCTAAATAGGTCCTCAAGCTCCTGGAAGATGAATCTATAAGGTGGTCTGAAGTAGAGGGGAGTCCTGGGGAAATTCTGATACCATTGGAAGAGATAGATCGCAACAAATTGAGTTTCTAAATTTGTTAAGACAATCCATCATCCAAGCTAATGTGAAATGCTTGAAAACAGCATTTTTTTGGTTTTTTTTTCTTTTTGCGTTAATTTTTTGGGAGACCATCTTGCTGCCATTTGATTGAAGTTTTTTTTAAAAAAAAAATTACATGTATAATCAAACTTAATAGAGATTTCTTTCTGCAATGGGGGAAGGCTTTTTAATCTTCAAATATCTACTTCTATTGCTGATTGCTTTCAGAATTATGTCCCATTGAAATCAAGGTGCAATTTAGCCTAAGGTTAGTAGTGCAGTTAATTTTTAGACGCAGGTGATTTTTGTTGGATGAAAAATTTGATTTTTTTTTTCATTGATTTTTGTAATATATTTATAAGGGATATTGGCTAAATGTTGTGCTTTTTCTGCTGTTATAGTGTATTACTATTAGTTATGCTATCTTTCAAAAACAAATAAAAAAATAAATATTGTATTCTTTTTTAATTATTATTTTATGGTTCAAATTTTATGAAAAATGTAATGTATATAGATTAATAGTCAAAATTTAGGATGATACATAAGTATTTAACTTTTAAAAAGTTTAAGGAGAATTTACATACAACTTCATAGAGCATAGGTATTAAAATATGAACGCCATAATTTATGTGATTTTAAAATGTGTAAAATCATAGATTAATTGTAGGTTGATGAAAGTTTTGAAGTATTAGATTTTACTTTGTGTTAAAAGAAGAGAAAAATTAAAAAATATGATCAGAAATAATTTAAAAAAATTATATATTTTGAAATAAATGATGATTTGTTATTTAATAAAATATAATAAAAATAAAAAATTTATGTAGCAGATTTTATTCAGTGGGATAAAATTTTAATTGTTATTGTTAAAAGTATATATAAAATTATAGATTATTCTTGAAAATAAGAGGTTAGTGTAATTTGTTGGAGTAATGTATAATTTTTTCATATTTTTTGTCAAATTATAAATATTTAATTTGGAATGTTAATGTGCAATTTATGTATGTTATTTCGGACTCAGTTAATTATTCAAAAATATGCTAAAAATAAGCAAAAATTTTCAGATAAAAATTTGCTAAAAAATAACCGAAAAATATGCTAAAATTATATTGAGAGTACGTTGAAAATATATTTAAAAAATATTACAAATATACTAAAAATATGCTAATTTTCACCGTATTCGGTTTCTCTTATTTGCAAAATTACTTATTTTCATGAGAATCAGAACAGAAAAAACTTATTTTCTTCTCTTTTTCCCCACCCTTTTTCTTGTTAACTTTCTCCCCTATTTTTCATTGCAGGTTAATTTCTAGCAGGGGGGAAGTGTTTAAAAAAAATTTATTTCGCATAAGGAGCATTTTAATTGCATGATTTTTTTTTTCATAAGGAGCTTTTTAGTTGCATGAAATTGTAAACAGTGATTTTATTTTATTTATAGGGGTAAACAGTGATTTTGGGCATCTACATTTTGAGTATATTAATAACCAATCAATATATTGATTAATTATGATTCTAAATTTTATTTCATTGATGAATATATTAATCAATTATCAGAGCTGCATAGTATTTTTGTAGGCAAATTGTCGGAATGCCAATCTATTAAATTGCTAGCAAAGTCGAGCAAATGGCCTAATCATTGTAGCCAATAAAAGGGACAATGAAAAATGCCCCAAGATCTAGAAAATCTGCAGTTCTCAATTCTGCATTGACCTCTCATCTACAAAATCTGACTAATTTGACACATGTTATGTTGTTCATGAAAGGAACACCTGAGGAACCGAGTTATGGATTCGAGCAACAGGTTGCCGAGATCCCTAAGACGGAGAATGTCAAGGTCCAGAGCTTTCATGTGTTTTTCTCACGATCAAGCGACTGCAACCGAAAGTTCACTCAACTAATTAAGTGATACTATGTTGTGTAGGAGAGAGTTGATTGAGAAAATATAGGATTCGGACAAGATAATGTGTGGGTTTTCTGGAAACCACCAATTGGGCAATGCGTTAACGTGCAATGCAGGACCCTGTGGAAGGCAAAAAAAGAAACGCCATCATCCATGAAGAAATGGCATTATTTTTTTCTGAAATTTGGCCATAGCTTCAAATACTATAAAAGTGTAACTTAATACATTAAGTACAAAAAGATCGATCCTTCTTGAGAATCACCAAAAATCAGGTGAGAAGGATATGCCCCTAACTCATTCGATATCATCAAAAGAAGAAAAAATTTGTCATTCTATTCACGATTCTGTATACATGTGTGATCCTAATTGCCTTAAAAGCACAAAAACGATGGGATGTCTGAGTAGTGACTGACTGGGGGGTGTCCTCTGGCAGTGCGGTAAAGATCAATGGTGACGATTGAATCGCCCTCTAACCAAATCCTGTCCGTCATGTCCACCCACTCCTGGGCAGTTGTGATTGTTATAAGTGCTCCTGGGCTTCCCCTGTGTTGATTGCATGCATGTAGAGCTTGGTGCCAACTGCTTTGAAGAGGTTGCCATGATGGTCCTTGATTACTCCTCCCGCACCCACCACATCGTTTTGTTTAACAGAACTGTCAAAGTTTACCTTAGTCCACCGTGAGGGTAGGAGATTCCAATGGGATGCAGAGAAGTTGCTATAGCCATTAAGACTAGTAGGATCCCAATTCCCCACGTTGGATGAAGGCTGCTCGTGGGCTTCGTTAAACTGGACTAGTGCAGCGATGACTCTGGGCGACAGGAAGGGTTTGTTATGAACGCGTTCGTTGCGAGCTCTCCATGCATGGTAGAGGGCCGCCATTAGTCTAATCATCTCAGGGTCTGCTGGCTTCCTTCGAACTTGTGACTATAAGTTGTAGAGGAATTGATCAAGTTGGTGTGCATCTCAAATTTGTGCGAGCAGGTCTGCTGAAGGTGAAAGGGTTGCGGCATCCACACCCGCTGCAACAGCTATGCTGGGATAGGTGTTAAAACACAAATTAGTTCACTCAACTAAATATCCACATCCGCTGCCAAGATCTGCTGATGTTCGGTTGCCCAGCCCAAGTCTTGGACTAGTTTCTCCTTAGTCGATAGGACTTGCAAAACAAAGTTAGCGCATAAATAATTCCTGTTATTGCAGGCAGAATTGAACTTCTTGTGGATAATGTCCTTCCCCCAATTAGTAAGAGGTGTTGGATCTAGAAGAATTAGCAATAATCTTTCTCTTGGACTGTTGTTGGCCAGGTTTAGGCAAATTACGGTAGCTTGCTTTAAAGCTGGTGGAGTAATTTTCTGCAACAGCTTGGTGATTCCCAGTTCGATGGTGGCAGCCTTCCATTTTTTACACATTTGACCATTATGTTTTAATCGCTAAAGGCACTGCTAGGAGATAATACTCGAGAATGTTTCCCAAGACTGCTCATTTAGAATAGTGCTCAAGGTTCCCCAGTGCATCGTAGGAGATCAGAGAATTCTTCCCTAGCAACCCTTGACAATCCCCAGATCTTCGGACCATGTGTCAACATCATAAGAAATGCATTAGACGACCAGAAATTACCCAACTCTACTACAAATAAAGTTTTGTGAATAGAAAAGGGAATCTTCTCTTTGGTAAGTTCCCTTTGTCTCTTACTCTCTTTGAATCCACCTTTTTATTAAGGTTGAGCCGAGAGCCCAAGACCCTAAACTCAGGCGAGGCTCAAGCTTTTGTACTCTTTTTTATATTTAGTGGAATCTTTGTTTCCTCAACAAGGCTTTGTGGGCATAAGAAAGTCGGGTTCGAATCATGTTAACTCTTTGCATTTGTTCCTCTTGCTTCACCATCTCAATTGATCAAGATCGCCAGCTCTTCTCCAGTTAATTTTCTATCAGCATTTATCCTCAATTAAGGCTACTCCAACCCTTTCGCATATATACTCATTTCTCATTCTATCATTTCTTGTATATTCAGTTATCCAGCTCAGCAACCTTATTTCTACGACACTTATTTTATTCGCATTTTTCTGTTTTGTAGGTCAGCATTATATAACATCATCGATCTCACTACTGTTTTATTAAATTTATTTTTAAGATAGTGAAATTTTTTTATTACAAAAAACACAAGATATATTCTTCCACTTTATCCATTCTGCCTGGATTCTACTGATAATATCACCATCTGTTTCTATCTTGATTAAATTTGCGCTCCATATATTCAAATTTAACATATCATTATATATATAAATTCTTGAAATAGTAACTAAATTATAATAAGTAAAGTTACCGAGTAGAAACTTAGAAATTTTGGTAAAGATTACATGAAACCAAAAGACTAAAATTATGCAAATCATTATAAAAAAAAGAAGGCAATTTTTGTCAAACCTCTTCTTCAACATAAGGCTTTTCTGACTTGAAGCTTGCAATAATTTCCAGTGTCTCCTCATTTGGCTCTATTCCCTTAGATTTCATACTCTCCAATAGCTTCTCGATTCCTGCCCCAGCTCTGATATAAGATTTGATCAATGTGTGATATATATCACCATTGAGAGGCACTACATTCTTCAGCAAATCAACAAAAGTTTCCACATTCTTGGCATCTACTTCATCTGCAATGTAGTGCAATATGCTCCGGATTGCATTCGAGTTCGGCTCCCACCCGCTACTCGGTTTGTACACGCACAGAGCACTTGTCATGAACTCGTATGCCTTTGACATCTCGCCTTTCTCTGCGAATCCGGTCGCCACAATCCCCCAGCTAGAGGATGGCGGAGCCTTCCCTTTGCTCAAAAACTCATCAAGCATCACCTCCGCCTTCTCCATTGTCCCCTTCTTTCGATACCCTACGAGAAGAACATTCGGAACCCGAAAATCAAACGAATTGCCACTTGATCCCCATTCTTTTATCAGTTCCTCAGCTTCTTCTATCTCCCCAAGCTTCATCAATGCTTGAAGCATTGTTGTGTAGTCCCTATTAACTAATTTCATGTTCTCTTTCTGAAGCTTCCACAGCCTCCATATCTCTGCTTTATTTCCTATAGTTCCATAGAGGGAAATCAAATGGTTGTAGCACAACCCATTTTTTTTTTCGAGCTTTCCTTCTGCTTTCCTCAGGGCAGATATCGCCTTCTCGATCAAAAAAACTCTGATATAGATGTTAGCAACTACCGAATATGTGTTCCAGTCGACCACGATCTGTGGCTGGAGCTCCATTTCCTCCAAAACCTTCTCCATTCCTTCAATGTCGGATCGTGTACCATAAGAATTGATGCAAACACGGTAGCTAAAGTTATCCGGCATGACCATGCTTTCCTTCATCTCGGCCAGCAATGGAGGAACCTTTTCGTGCTGGCCAGTGGTCGTGTAGAGGCACATTATGTTGTTATAAGGTAAAGGGGACGATGCCAGACCCATCACCTTCATCTTCTCCAGATGGGACAAGGATTCATTGATCAATCGCTCTCTAACGTAGCAGTTCAGCAGAGCCCCATAAGTTTTCTCATTCTTGTCTTTCTCCATCAAGCTTTTGAAGTAGTTTTCAGCAGCGGAGACGCCGTGAACTTCCCCGATCAGATCCAGATGCACGGCGTGGTCGCTCGCCATGAAGATTGCGTTGCGTTTGGTTTTCATCCATTCGGAAACCTTACATCGGTTCAGAAAATGAGGAACTGCTCTCGAGGAATTTCGTCGAACAGGTGGTGCGCGCGGTGAAAAGAACTACTAACCTCGAGGGCTTGCTTGTGGCGGCGGCGACGGCGGAGATCTCGAACGAGGTTCTGAATCTCGACGATGCGGAGGGGGTTTCCGTCGGCGACCCAGCGGTCGAGCTCCGGCGAGAGGTTGATGCTGGGGTGACCCAGCGGGTAGACGATCGCGGAGAGAGACCGGCGGCGGGGCGGCCTGCTTGTCTTACTGCAGTAAGACTTTGCTGCTGCCGGAGCAAGGGGAGAGCTTGAGAGGAGGAGGCGAGCGACGCGCAGGACTGTTTTCAGGCGATTCACCCGGAAGAAGCGCAAAGAATCCATGGATCTGGCGCTAAGAAATTTTTCGATTCTCTCACGCAGGTAGCTGTAAGAACAAGGGTTTTTGAGATCGAACTGATCCTATTAGGTCACCCATTCAAACTCTGAGTTAGAGCTCAAAATGTCGGTGCAAGTTGAAATATTAATATAAAAATATCGGAGAATAAAAAATTTTTAGTCGTATTCTTTGAAATAGTCCGATTAGATGATCCACGAATTCTTCACGAAAGTGCAAAGGCTTCCGTAAAGAATCTCTGGATCTTCCACAGAGAATTCATAAATTTGACAGTAAGCGAGAGTTTAGTTTAATATTATCTTAGTGTTATGTCATATTTTTTAAGAAAAAATAATTTTTTAATTTAATAATATCTATAAAATTATTAATAAAAAATTAGCATGTAAATTACATAATATAATATTAAAATAACAATGAATGAAATATTTTTTTAAAAATTTTTGAACTTTTTTTTATCTTATCAAGAACCAGTCTTACCCATCAGATGAAGTTAGAGTTACTCGTGATATTAATCCACTAAGGAGCGAGATCACAACAACTTTGGATGATGTTTAGTGGTATGTACAAGATTGTGCGTCTTAGATCATTTATCGTGGTTGAGAAATAAAAAGAATGGATCCGATGTTGATGAATTTGCTATAGGAGAAGGAAATTTGTGAGAATACACATGAAAATTGGTTCACAATCGATGATCAAAATTTGAGACATTAATATGATTAAAAGATATCAATCGCTTATATACTAAGCTCAACTTAGGCTCCTAAAGTATTACTCTACTAATAAGTAATATCAGAATTGATCGTTTAATTTGAGTGGTCAACGACACGTTATACTCCCATACTCGATGGATTAAAGATTACTAGAGGGAAATAGATCTATCATGTGAGAGGGAAATTTATTGTGATATGTAGATTAATCTTTTCACATTAGATATTTAATGTAGTTTTCTTCAATGTTGTAATAATCGGATCAGATCGGCCGGTTTGATAGGTCGAACCCTGAATCGATTTCTAGTTTGATTCGGTCCTATATTAAAACTAAAGAAGGATTGAACCGATTTAGATCAGATTGAGCCGGTCAAATCGGATGAACCAATTAATGTTTATAAGCAAGTTAATAAGTTTTTTAGATAAAATTTTTTAATTAAATTTGTATTTATGAAAAAAAAAATTAAGGAAAGCTAAACCTTTTTTATTTAAATATGAATATATTAATTAATTTTATATTAAATATATATAATATATAATATTTAATTTTTATTTATCATATTAAAAATTATAT
>JAEMOT010003460.1:113646-136344 GCA_019297695.1 Apostasia ramifera
AGATATGAATGATTTAATTATATTTATGCAATAAATATTTTATATTATATATATTTTTTTATATTTTAATTTTAAATATGTGTATAATTATATTATTTATTATATTAATATTAGTAATTGGAACAGCCAGTTAGACCGATTCGATCGGTCCGATCATGAATCAATTATTATTTCGATTTAATTATCGGTTTGATTTTTACAACAGTAGTTCTTTCTTTTCAATAATGACTTTAATTTCAGTAATATTTCATGATCAAATCACACAATGTGGTAGTCATATATTTTTTTTTTCTTTTTTTTTCCTTCTTGCATACAAGATGATAGTTGAAATTAAAGAGTATATATATATATANAAAAAATACACCACAATAGAGAGAAATGAGACGGTAATTTTTACGTGAAAACTCGAGTGTCCGGGAGAAAAACCACGACGCCGTCCAGGCGATTTGAATCCACTAATCGAATCTCCTCTTACAAAGCTTGATCTCTAAATGGAGACCGAATGAGTACAAGAGGGATAAAGAGAAAGGGGCAGCTCAACTCGAGAGAGAGAGAGAGAGGAAGGAAGGGTCCCTAGAGAGAGCAATCCCTCCTTATTTATAGTTTAGAGAGGAGGGGACATAGTAGGTTTAGTCTGCCACACCTGACATCTACTCCTGCAAAGGACGATTAGGGAGTGGGCTCCTATACTGTCTTAAATGCTGAGTTGACACAGTAGTACGGAGAGTACGATCTTGTGATATCTCTTTGAGCTGCTGTTCGGTAAGGGGCTGCTGTTGAGCTGCTGCTCGGCAAGGGGCTGCTGTTGAGCTGCTGTTCGGCAAGGGAAGTTAGAGAAGGTTCTAACAAGTTAGGTAGATGAACCTAACTCGTTTAAATTTTGAGCTAAATTCAGATCGATTTGTTTCACGGAGAATCGCCTTCATGTTGCACCTAAATCAAACCTGTGAACTTGAATGGATTCCCTTAACTTTGAGCCAACTTAATTTAATCAGCATGACAATTTTAGGAATATATTATCATTTAAATTTGATTTCAGTCACATCTAATCTTTAAAATCTCATTAATAAAATAAACAGTATTTGAGTTTCTATTATTTATCTTTATATACATATAAGTCACGCTAATTTTTAAACTAATTAAACAGATTAGTCTGTTAATTTGAGCAATAAATTCTTTTTTGATAAGAGATTTATTTTTATAGTAAAAAAAAGTAAATTATTTTTATAATTTATTAGTAGTAATAATACTTTGACATTGCCCTTCATCTAATATCAACTGTTTTTATTATTTTTTGACTATAAAAGTAATGTTTATTATAAAATAAAATTTATCTAGCAAAATCAAAGATAAATTTTATAAAACTATAGTAAGACCAGCAATAATATATGGTGCTGAGTGCTGGCCTACAAAGAGAAAAGATGTAAATAAAATAAATATTACAGAAATAATGATGCTAAGGTGTATGTATGGATATACACGAAAGGATAGAATGAAAAATGAGTATATCCGAAAGAAAGTTGGTATTGCACCAATTGAGGATAAACTTAGAGAAAGTCGGCTTAGATGGTTTGGACACCTAAATCGTAGGCCGATTGAAACTCCAGTTAGAAAATTTGAGTTATTGAATTTTGCCCATGTACAAAGAGGAAGAGGAAGACCAAAGAAGATATGGCAAGAAACTATAAGGAATGATCTTAATTACTTAAATTTAGATAAGAATTTGGTAACTGATAAAGTACAATAGAAATAAAAGGATTCATATAGCCGACCCCACCTAGTAGGATTAAGGCTTGATTGTTGTTGTTTATATTTTTGCTTAAATTGATCAACACATTTCTTTAATTTGAAAATTTAAAAAATAAAATAATATATATATATATATATATAAATAAGGGGAAATTAAATGCTATTTATCTTATAAAAAAATAAAAAAATATTACTTGTCAACCCTTGCTTGTCTGACATCAACAACAAATAGAAATTGATTGTGAAGTCAACGGTCAACGCCGGCAATTGAAACTAAATCTCAGATGATACCCTTTAAGCTTGAAGATGATATTCACACTCCATAAACTCCAAATTGTCACATTCACACTTGGAGACAAACTCAAAATCTAATTGCCACATGGTGCTTTTCATTAATAGTTAATTCGAAATATCAACCCTCTCCCGTTCTCTCACGCATTCATCCATAAACTATAACGGAGCCAACGTAATTGCTGCACATCAACTTAAGTTAAATTTAAGTTATATTCATCGTAATTTTTAAGAAAAAAAAATACCTTTTTATACAGCTAAAAGTTGAATTTAATGAAATAAATGTGAAAGAAATTTCAAATTTTGAAAAACTTAAAATAGTAGTAGCAGAAAATTAAAGAAAAGAAAACTTTCTGAAACAACTGTATTTCAAAAAAATTACCTTAAATAATTTAAAATAAATTTACTTTCATATACTTCATATAATATTTGATAATATCGTAAATAATTGTAATAATAAACAATAATATATTATTAAAATAGTTATAATGTAATTAATTGTCATATATAATTGCTAATTATTTTACTTACAATTATAATTGATATCTATATAAAAAATTATTATTATTATAAAATTTCAATTACTTGTAATTAAAGTAATTATAGGCATAATTAACTAAATATAACTACTAATAAACGCACATATATTTCAAAAGTTTATCAATAACATATACATAAAATAAAATATATTCACAATATATATAATTATTTATTAATAGTATATACAATTAAAATGGCTATATATATATATATATTTAAGTTGATCAAAAGCATTAATAAACTATATAACACATCAGTTTTTATTAAATAGTTATTTTTCTTATAACAGATTTTAACAACACTTTAACAAACATAAAAATAGCTCTATTCGACAAAACTTTTGTAACACAATACTTTTTTTACAGTAATGTCAAATAAAGCTTCGTTAACTTGTCACTTAAATTTTGAATAACTCAACTGATTAAATATCTTTTTTTTTTCAACTGATATGTTGTTAAAGTGGCGTGAAGTATGATCAAGCTATATATACTAGTACTTGAAATGATCTCCAACCTCAACAAATGCTAGAACTTAGGTTCAATCACATGCATAGCATAAAATGAAATTAAATACTTGTAAAACAGTGAAATTAATCTTGAATAATCATAATTAACATGTTATACTTCATCAAAGAAAATGAGAGCATTATTTATTCGCCTTACTATAATTTATTCTCATGCAAAGATATTGCATATATATATTTATTATTGGTAAAATCAATAATTTGATTGATAAATGCATGATACTTTCATGAAATATGAAAGCTAAATTTATTAATTATATATAAATATAAAAGTAAATATCTCTAGAATTTACAAGATTTTAACACTTCCAAATGGTGACTATTTCATATAGAAAATTACCTTAAAACTATATTAATTCTTAAACTAATATCTTTAGATTTTCATACAAATAATTAAGTAATGATCAGTTCTCAACTCTCTGGTAGTCTGACACATGGTGTTCTATTAATGCCCTAGCTATCCTGACCTTGATCTTCATGTATTATATAAATATATAAATATAAATATATACAAGATTAAAGAATCTTAGTCACAAGTTGATAAATATTAATTATAATTTCTTTATAAGAAGATGAAATTAAACTTGATCATGCACTCTTCAGGTCCCTTTGAGCTCTCAGGCTTTAGCTTTAGCTTCCAGACTTAGCTTCCTCTTCTTCTGATCTCCACCTCCTTCTTTACTTAATTTATCTCATCTTCCTTCTTCTCTCTCTCTCTCTCTCTCTCTCTTATTGACCATCTTCTTCTCCTCCTTCTATATCTTTCATCTCCTTCTAGATGTTCTCTTCTTCCTCCTGTTCAAATATTCCTCCTTCTCCATAGTCTTAATTATATTTCAAGTGGCCAGCAGAATGTATTGTTCAAAGGGAAACTCACTCCGACAAGCCGGGCTCCTCCACAGAGCGGTAGTAGTCGTCTTTCTCATTGTTCTTGCATGTGGAATCTGCCACGGCAGGCCGGAGCCAAAGCCAGATATCAGTGCAAAAGCTGCATCTCACCGTGAGCTCTATAATCGCCACATGGGAGAGCTAGTGGCGCTGCGGTCAGTCCTCCGAGCGGTTGTGCCACCATCTGGACCAAGTGGAGGAGGCAACTGAGAAGAAGAAGATAAAACCAACTTAAATGATCAATAAAATTAATTTTTAGATATATACGATTAAATTTATTGATTGTTTTCTGTTATTTTCTATACAATACATTTGTTGAGAAATTATAAAAGAAGATCATTCAATTCAATGAAAATATTTGTAATAAAGATTGGTGATATTGTTTCTTTTGTTATTTAATAAATTTTCAAAAATATGTCAGCTTTGGGGAATGTTTAATTACTGAAATGAACAAATTAAGTCGATTTACTTGGAATGAGATCAAATCAATATAATGTAAAATCGATCCAAATCAAAAAGAGCACAAACACTGTCGGCTATCAAAAAGATTGTAATGCCTAATGCGACAGTTTTAGATATTGTGATTTCTTTATTCAAAAAAAATGACCTTTTAGATCAAGAAACATAGGTAAAACGAAGCTGCTATCAATGCAAATTTAGTTACTCTCTCGAGCATCAGAAAGAAGAGGAGTTCCTGAGATGCATAAATAGCATGATCTCAAACTATTGAGATATCATTTGGGCCAAACCGTGAGATTAGTAATGAAAATTTTAAAATTAAATATGCATGATCCTGTAATAAGTGATTTGGAAATTACTTTAATTAACGTAAGTTCTTAAAACTAAACTAGAGAATACAATTACATTTAGAAAACAAAATTAATGTTATAATATGGTATCAGCCAACCTCCGAACGCTAATATAATATGGTTTAAGGATAAACCAGACAGAAATTAGTGGGAATGTGATGATTGTGGCCAAAGTGACTAAGGAGTGAATTTCTAGGTAATATCTCAAAAAAAAGAATTACTGGTGCATTAAACAACTCCTAGCAGGATTCTAGGCCTAGCTAATGAGCTGTGAAAGGGGCATAGAAATAAATCATTCTACATTGAAAATGAATGGCGTTTCTAAGTTTTGTAAGTAAATAGCATGATCTCAAACTATAGATACATCTTTTGAGGAAAAATCATAAGACTAGCTATGGGATGGAAATTTCATAGTTTTTTTTATACTAAAAATTTCATAATTACATGTACTTAAGCTGGAGTAATTCTTAAATAGATGACCTCTTGAGAAGTACTCAAATTAATTATATGATTCCCTAAAATCAAAATAGATAATATTCTTATATTTAGAGCACGAAATATTACAAATAAATTATATATCGTATGTGTAGATTGGCCTGTTTAATTCAAAAATCTTCAAATAGGTTACTCTAATTTATGAACAAGTACAAGAATGTCTAGACATTAACTTAAATTATTAGAAGAAAAATGTCAAAATTAAATCTTGAGAAATATTATGTCATAATATATATATCAATACGATGACATCACCTCAATGATTGTCGTTAAAATTTATCGAAACATAGATAAAATGATTGAGATATATAAATATGTGAAAATGCCATGTATAAATAAATAAATTGAAGGAGCACATTAGTATATATCATTGAAGATAAATTTTATAGCAAATAAACTTAATAAGTGATGTTATATATCATGTGTACAATAATAAAGAGTAGCGTTTTGGTGCAAGTTTTAGAATGTAAATTAACTTAAAAGATTAGTCTTCTAGAGAATTATATATGTTTATCAGAAGTTGACTTGATATATTTTTGTTCCACTTATTATTATTTTTAAACATTTTTGGTGAGGTCAAGCACTCAAAAAATATTTCATTTTGACTTAGATATATCTAGGAATTCGTCTATATTATTGTATTTATTATTAGCTAACAAACATGACTTTCTCTTTGGATATCCGGGTAATTTACCACTGAGTTACTTAAATATCCTCTCGACTTAATTACCCACAAACCTGACTAGAATAGACCTTCAGACCTAATTGCGACATTTCAAGACATTGTTGATGGTGATGCTGCTCATCGTTAATTAAGTTTATGGAAATAAAATAGACGGTTCTTATAAAGGATCTTATGTAAATTGAAAGAAATTACACTATGATTAATTTAGCATAACATTTAGTGTTAAAATATTTCTTCTTAATTATGGTGGATACAAGTTAGACAACTAGCTTAGTTAGAGAGCAATTTGAATTTTTTTCACTTGAATTAACTTATTAGCTAGCTTGCCCTTGATGGATAGTAAGAAAATAGCTTTTCTACTATTCTTTCTTTTCTTTAATTAGGGATTTCAGAAGATGGAACTCCCTTCAAATTATTGGTTGTCTTTAAATTACCACAAGTGACAGCTCTTTTTGAGTACTTTCACGCATTGATTTCTCTTTATATGAATCTCTTCTCACATTAGCAGTATCTCATGAAATACTCTAGTTTACTTAATTTCTTTTTATAATTATGTGAATCTTTTATCATAGTGATAATGTCAATTCTCCAACAATGATCATCATTGTTGCTCTTCTCCACTTATTGTAGAGCTTGGTTATTGTTTCTATGCATTTTTGAGAATTGATTCTCTACATCATTGCCTCAAAATGACTTTTTTTTTTATATAATGACCTAGTAGAAGCCTAATGTGGTCACTTTCATAACTTTCTCTAGATATACTAAACTTCTAGAACACATCATTTTTAGATTCAGGTATTTGATCTTCTTGAAGAATTTCTTTCTTTGCGAAAGTCTACGACCAATGTCATCAAGAACATTTTTTTGTTAAATAAGCCTCTTCGGCCATTAACTTTAATGTGTAAAATATTCTTCTCAAAGAGACTTCTTTTAAGTGTTACTTTCAACTTCTTATAAAAAGTGAGATATCAAATCACATAAAATATGTGAAAACATAAGTTTAAAAATGCATCCAAATGATCTTTAAAGTTTTTTATTTGTTTTAGAAATAGGAAGTTAAAGAATCAGATCAGATTGGGTTGAATAAAGTTTTTGACGTAGCGTGTCAAAGGCCGCGATCTTGGAATCCCAATCCCCAGATGAACACCAAGCTTAAAAGGTAATGGTAATTAATTACTGTAATATCTTGTGATCTCAAAGTAAAGGCATTGTCTATTTTGACTTTAGGTGACCTCCTGGGAAGCGCTCAAGTCACACAGTTTTTCTAAAGCCAAAGCAGACAATACCTCTATTTTAAGATCACGGAATGTTACAATTATAGTTGCTAAAGATAGGGACATTATAACTATCTTGTATTGTCAAATTAATTAAGCTTGTTTTGACTAATTTCATGATAATTATAATAATGAAGATCCAAATGCAACAATGGTGTATATTATAGTTGTCATTATTATCTTTAATGGTGGACTTATTTGAAATGAATATTAATATTGGCCAAGATGTTGATATGCTATTTATATAAAATCCCAAAATAGAGAAGCTTCACTAATGAATAATTTATGCAAAATGACATTATTTAGTATGAGTCATGATCAATACATAGTATATATATACTAACATATGCAAGAGACAAAGCTTGTGATTCATGCATATTTCTTTTCCAATATTTTTTTTTTGTGATGGTCAAGGTTAATATCAATTAATGAAAATTAATTTTCGAAAATAAGGAAATTTTTTAATGGGCAATTACATGTAGATCTCAAAATCTTACTTTAATCATAAAAAAATTAAAAAAAAAGAGAGATTTTTTGATTAAATTTATCAATGATCACCCAAATAATGGTTTTAATTATTATAAAATAGCATTGTGTAATTTTTTTCTTTATTTTATGCTAAAAAATACTTTGATTTTCGATTTTGATGCTCATAGTAATTTGATAAGAACAAGAAATTGATCCAAAATATTTTTTATCCATTATTAAGTGATGCATGAAGTTAATTAATTATATTTGAGTGAATTTTAATTTAAGATTACAATTAATTACTGCCTACTTGTGCTCTATTAAGATATTGTCAACAGCATTAATTTATAATTTAAAGAAAATTAACTTAAAATTTGAGACATTTTCTTCTACGTACCTTTAGCTTAAATAATGAAGATTTAAGAATTAAATATTTATCTTCTTCATCACCAGCCAAATGTTTGATTAATGTTTCATAATTCAAGGTGGCATTTTTTATGCAAATATACTACAGGTTATGCCAGACTGAAATCACTAATATTTATTTAATATTATAAGTTCATGACTTCTTAAATGTGTGAATCTTATATATATTGCACATCTTAATCTTTTTTTTTTTTTTGGTTAAAAATCTATTCTTTAGATGTGTGATATTTGAAATTTTCTAAATGCAACAAAATACTTTCTGGCCTTCAATGAGTGTTAAAAAATTGTAAAATTGATTGTTTAAGTATAATTTTGTTATTTGTATTTATGTTATTGAATAGGGCACTTTACTTAAAAAAAATAAAAAAAACTTATATTTACAATTAACATTCAAATTCAGTATTTACTGGCACTATGTGTGATCTCTACTGCTATTTGTAGTCGAGCAAAGGATTTTTGCGTAATTATTAGAGGCAGGAGACGTGAGGCAAGTAGACGTGTGGAGCGGGGGATTTCTATTGAACCTCTTTTAGGTAAGGTGAGAGTTTGGCATGCACATCAAATGAACTGTGTTTAGCTATATTGTGATTACTCGTGATTGAAGAATGTCGGATGCGGTTGTCGGGTGATGTATTAAGGGAAAGGAATAGGTGGAGCCAAGAGCAGTTCCTAACAAGTTTTTAAGTTAGATGTTAAGTAGTAAGATAATTAAGCACAGAAAATAAATAGTATCAAATCAAAAATAGATAAGAGTTTTTAAGTAATATAAGTAAATGATGCGATCTCAATATATAAAGGCATTTTTTGTATCAAAATTATAAGGATAGTGATTAAAACTCTGCAGCCAAATATGTTTAAGCTGGAGTAGTTTTGAGACGAGTGATCTTTTAGGGAAGTACGTACTTACACAATTCCCTAATCCCATATAGCTTCACAAAACTATGACATACCATCTAGGTTTCTCCAGCCTAGTTTAATCGTTAAATTGCTATTTTAAAAAACTAAAATAATATTTAAATATTAAAATTTATTATTATAGTTTAGAACATAAAAAAGGGGGGAAAAAAGCTGTCATTAAATAAGTATTTTTATATTTTTAGAATAGTAATGTAACTGTCAAATTTAATGAAATTCGTTAAAAAAGACATAAAAAAGAGAAAATAATTTTAGCATAAAAAACTCTAATAATGTATTTTTATTCTTAAAAATCTTCATAAAATTAGGAGTCAATGTCACAAGCTCAGATGAAATTTATTCCCCTTAATTAAAAGCTGACTATCTAGATATGTCAAAATTGTTACCCAAGGAAAAATAAAATAAAATAAATGAGCCATGCAAAAAGAATTCATGGAATGTACGTGGATAATTTCTTTAATTTAAATATTATTTTCTATTACGCATAGAGTTGGCCAATATGATAAAAACATGAATCTAACACGTACTTTAATTAGTGATCTTCCAGTTAGTTGTAGCTTGAAGGCATTTAATTCATTTAAAATAAAATTAATTTAAATTAAAAGTAAATAAAACAACTCATAATAAGCAAGAAAGTTGATTCACTTGATGCTCAAATTAATATATTTATAGTTCGGATTAAGTTTAAGTTGAATTTATTAAACTGAGTCATCTGTTACATGAATTGAGTTTGAGCAAGATAAGAATGATTCGAATCAAACTCGCATCGACCTTTGTTCTTTAAGTAAAAATAACGTAATATTTTTGTAAAAAGCATGTGGGCAACTCGGTGGGTATAATTGACTCGAGTTTAAAACTCAATGAAAGTCGCACAAATTTTTATCTATAAAATTAATCTCGAATTATAGGGGATATGAATGAGCTCAACTAAATTTAAGTCAACTCAAAACTAATGCTGGTTGAGTCGAGCTAATTCGAATTAAAAAATTTGAACCACCATCCGTGCTCAAATTCATCTATGAATCGAGCTAAGCTTGTGTTCCAATTTTTAATTACAAACTCCAAATTCTTACAAGGAATAACTCGATAGAGTTCTAACTCAAAATAAGTCCGAAAGTCCAAGTGATAAATGTTTTTTAAGGATATAAAATTTAATTTTAATTTTAGTTTTATTCAGTAATTTTGATAATTTTTATAGTGTTTATTTTGATAGCTTCAATATAATCCACGATATTTGAATTTTGATTTAAAAATTTAATTTTTAAGAAGTTTGAATTTAAAAATACGTGAATTTTGGTCAAAATAATGCTAGAGAATTTCGGATTAAATAAAATCAATACTACTTTAATTTTAACGTGTAAGAAATGCTATCTTGTTTGACATTTGCTTAATTTTAAACAAAAAAATATAATAATAATATTTTAAATTTATTATAAATTTTAATTATTTTATTTCACATTCAATACAAATTTCAATCTTGCCATATTTAGCGCGATGATCAAATTAGGACCAAAATGATATAATTTAAAAAATAATAGTAATAATAATAAATAAAATTTTTTAATCATTCTACATTAATTCTAATATAAAAAAATATTATTTTACTTCACATACTTAATAATTTTTAATAAAAATATATACTTTATTTTACATCCTAAATTAAAATATTTAAATCGAGTATTTTAATTTAAAATGTAAAATAAAATTATTTTTTTTAAAAAAATTATTAAATATATAAAATAAAATAATATTTTTTTATTAAAATTTATATAAAATAATTAAATTTTTTTATTTATTATTATTATTATTTTATTTTAAATTAGTATCATTTTGATTCTATTTAGTCTTGCACCACGGCAAGTTAAACTCTCAATATAATTTTTTTTTTTTTTATATAAATTTTATTCGCCAACCACACAAGCTAACTTGCACCCCATTTCCCGCTTCGGTGAAGAACCGGGACTCGTTGTAGGAGAGAGTGATGCTCGTTGGAGATCCTCGGAAGTCCGTACTCCCCGTTCTGGAGGAATGGGTGGAAGAAGGAAAGCCGGTGGAGAAGATCAATCTCCAGTCTCCGATAAAGAGGATGAAGCAGCTTAAGAGATAAATGCATGCCCTAGAGGTATTCTTCGGCTTTTTCTGTGTTTTTCTCTTGTTTTATTCTCTTCTGTTTTTCGGCCCAGCGATTTTTGAAGTTTTACCTTGCTCTTTGCCGGAAGTAAATGTATGCTTATTTTCAAGAAATGCATTATTCAATCAAAAGGATTTTACGAAGTTCAGCAATCGTTAGTAGATTTTTGCATTATACCATTTCCTATTGCTGCTTTATCGCAGGAAACCACGATCAATGGTAGTTTTTTCCTTGTCTGTTTGGTAATGAATTGTCTGTCTTCCTGATGAACCATGTAAGATTCCAAAACTTCTCCATCTAAGAACCCTTATGGGAAATTATTGGAGGTAGTTTCCATTCTGTAGTTATATAGCCTGTTGCAGATAATAATGCCGTGACACAGTGACGGAGCTAACGGCGACAGTTAGAGCAAGAGACAGGGAAGTATTCAATGATGGTGTATCCATGTTGCCCTGCAATAGTTTGGATGAATAATGAAAAGTCATTCTTCTTCCTCCTCCCTAAATTCTCTTCTTCTCTGTTTCTCATCCTATGTCTTCTTCTTCCTTATGTTCTGCCCATCTTCGTCTCCTGTTTATAATTATGTTACTGAACAAGTGGTATCAGAGTTGCTGCAACAAGTGGTATCAGAGTAATCAGCTCTCATCTAGGATGGTGGATGGTACCCAATCTCAAAATTTTAAGAAATTAGAGGAATCTATTTGACAATTTGTGAAGGAAGCAATCGATTTGCCAAGATGCAAGGATTGGGAGAGTTGAATTACAAAATGAACGTTTGGTGAAATCATGGACAAAGATGATGGCATTGATGGAACTTCAACATTGTGAAGATATTAGAGTGTGGAAGGAAATGTGGGCAACCTTAATGGGAACAATGAATTCTTAGCAGCATACACAGTGAGTTCAAATCAGTTGATATCTGGAAGGTCAGTGAATCCCTACTCTCTTCTTACTCAATTTGCCAAACTAGATTTACCAAGATTTTCGAGGCAAGATGTTAGGGGATGAGTATTCAGATGTGAGCATTTCTTTGAAATAGATGGCACCACTCCTGAATTTTGATTGAAGTTAATATCCATGTATTTAGAAGGGAAGGCACTGCACTGGCATCAGAATTCTGTTAGGAGCAGTGAGAATGCAGTGAGTTGGGAAGAATATAAAGAGGCCATTTGCCAAAGATTTGTGGAAAAGCACACCTGATCTTATTATGTTGAAGCAAGAAGGATCAATAAATGAGTATGTCGATAAATTTGATGAAATCTATTGCAAGTTTGATCTCACTGATGAGTAGATTGTCAGCTCATTTATCACTGGATTGAAGAAAGAAATTCAATATGGAAAGGGAGCAGCTCCATGCCACGTCTAATAGTAGCGTATGCAAATATCTGACACATCTGGATCTACACCCGACGGAGTCGAGCTCTCTGCGGTCCGGGAGAGTTGATGCGAAGTAATCCCGGTACTGACTCCGACTATGACTCCATACTTAGTTTGAGGACGATTTTCATCACCATCTCAATTATATTGCTATATTTAATTGCATTTAATTTTACATGTATGCGAATATTTTATTTCATGTTGATATTTTGTGAGAGAGTTTTTTTTATTTATATAAGAATGGGGGCATTTTGTATTCATTGGCTTGGGGTGGTGGGGTTAATTTTAATTGGGCTTAAAAGGTGAGTGACAATGGTGGAGATTAATTTGGTTAGTAATCAAGGGTGGAAATTAGTGGAGAGTATCTATATATAGCAGGCATTAAGGGGATTGGGGTTAAATATCATTTGTTCATACTTGGAGATTAGAGAGAGGAGAGGGAGTCTCTCACCTTAGGCCATCTGCTAACCTCACTACTGGCCGCCTCGCCGCAGATGTGTGGAGCTTTGATCGACAAGATGTCGATGTAGGATTTGGTGCGTCATCGATCCTCCTTCACACGAGATAGCCGTTGATTTACGATGGGTCGTCAGATTATGCAGTATCTTCAGCTTATTTCCCTATTGATTTGCCTTAGATCTTTGTATGGTTAGTTTCCATATAGTTATCTTGATTTTCCCCCTCCCATCTCCTTTGAGCTACTTGTGATTTTGTTTAAACTTTCATGCTAGACCTTGTTTATTCATGTTTACCTTGGTTATGGATGGTCATGGGATTAAAATTTCATAAATGGATTGATATTATGCTTATTAATGTTCAAGCTTATGCTCTCTCTCTAAACTATGCCTCTACTTTTAAAAAAAAAAAAACTTTGTTCTTTACATTGTTTTCATAAAGCGTGAACGATTTTTTTAATTCTAATATTCTATTCTCTAGATATCAAAGTGAATGAGCGATCAGAGGTTTTTTACCTTAACAGCTGGTGACCATGCATAAAGGCTTCTGTTAATTAGTAAAGTTCATGTTGTTGAGCATGCAAAGAATTATTTCAATTACATCCCTGAACATCCAAGGGGCTGGCATATTCATGCCACCCTTCTCCACTGCTATGAATACGGAGAAGATATTGAGAAAGCAGAAAGCCACTTCCAGAAAATGAAAGAACTGAGTGTTCTGTGTTCTTTCAACATACTCTTTGTAACTTGCTGATGCATCACCATTCTCACATTGGGCAGTACAGAAAGGCGGAAATTTTGTTCTGTGAGATGAAACATTTTGGTCTTCACCCAGACTCTTTTACCTATTACTTTCTGATAGAATCCTATGTATTGTCGTTGAACATCATTGGGATGCAAAAAGCTTTGGCTCGGCTTTTATTCATTGATGTGGCAGCTAATTGGTGAACTTATTGTCTTGCTGCTAAGGGCTATATTAAATCTGGGATGTTAGACCATGCTTTGTCATCAACAACGAATGCGGAAAAACTCATTCTATTTGGTAACGTGCACCAGAACAGACTCGCTTATAGTAGCCTTCTGTCATTTTTATGTTGATATGGGACATAAAGATGAACTTTATAGGATATGGAATAAATGCAAATCTCTGGGTCTAACACCAAATTATTTGTATTTCTGCATGATAAGATCCTTGCTGAAACTTGAAGCTGTAGAGGATGCAGAGCAAGTCGTTTAAGGAGTGGGATTCGAAAGCAAATTTTTATGATTTTAGGGTGCCGTATCCGCTAGTTGATGAATATTGCAGCAAGGGTCTGATGGATAAGGCTGAAACTTTGGTCGATGAATGCGTTCATAAAGGAAAGGAGCCGACGGCTTCGACATGGGACAGATTAGCTGCTGGATATTTTGATTATATTCAAATTCTGAAGGCAATTGAGACTTTGAAAAGATCATTGGAGAAAGGGCTAACTCAGTGCAGCCCAAATTTAAATAATTTAACTTCAGGTCTTTCAGAGAGAGAAAGGATGTCGAAGGAGCATAGGAGCTTGTGAGATTTACTCAGGTGACGGACAGCTTCTGAGGTCTATCTGTGATTGTTGAGAACTTATTCAGAATCTGGGGCACCAGCTTCCTCTGTGCTTGAGAGGATGAGTGAAGATGGGATCTGTATAGCTGAAGAAGAAGAAGCTGCAAAAAATCTGGAAGAAGAATAGATGGAAGGTAGAGCAAGGCTCCTGAAGAGGTAAAGCTTTCTCATTTTTCTTCTTGTTTTATGATATGTTGATAGAGTTTGTGTGAGCAGCAGACAAGTAGAAAGGAGTTTCTTACGGCCTTGCATATCCATAAGTAAATGGTAAATTGCATCCCCGCCTCCGAGGTTGGAAGGCCTTGCAGATTGGTCTCAACTTTTAAAACATTTGATGTTGGTCCCTAGGATTATAAAAGTATTGTCATTTCGTTTTAATTAACATATCATTCTTAATTTTTTACTATTATGCTATAAGATTATTTTCAATTGTTAACTTTTGTTTTATTTTTTAGAATATAATTTTGGAATATTCATATTTTTATTTTTTAGTTTTTATTTTTTTTAGAGAGTAGAAAAAAAGAGATGAAAGAAATTAATTTTTAAATTTTTATTAAATTTTTAAAGAAGAGTGAGAATAGAAAGGCATAATGATCATTTAAAATATATATAAACGATTTAAACTAGTCAAAAAAATGATTAAATTTCACACTTTGTATTAAGAAAGACGAGATTTTAAAAGAATGATTTAAAACTGCAGTGCTTTTACACTCTTGGCGATTAGAATTGAGGTTTTTCAAAACTTAGAGATTAATTTGCAACTCCCTTCCTAACCTCTGAGTCCTGGATGCAATTTAACCTAAATAAATGTATGAATATATTTATATAATATAGGGGTTTTTACATACAGGATATGAAATTTACACGAAATTACGCATTTCACCATCAATTCGTAAATATTACCACTATCACTCCATATTCATTTAAATTTTACGCATTTCACATATTTCACTCCATATTCTTTGATGATGAACTTACCATTTCTAAATTGGCCTTGATCTTAACTATATTATTAATATATTAATTAAATACTATAAATAAATTAATTTATATAAATAACAATTTAAATATTTATGAATTTATGTATTTTTAATTTATTTATCCTATTTAAAATTTACAATTAGGGTGTCGAATTTAAATCCACGTGATTATAATTTTTAATTGAAGTAAGAAAATTGATGNAATAATATAACACTAGTATATCATGCATAACTTTTTATTTCCTCCATGATAATGTAATTCAGGAGATGTTTGCAAAACCTTCGTAAATATTGTCATTTTCTAGCTAGACAAAAAAAAAAAAAAAAAACCTTATGCAACACTTTGAAAAAATTTTTAAAATTGTAGTCTATAGAACATATATGACTTGTACAAGCACTAAGATGTTATATGCCTTGTATGCGTTAATGAAACTCTAGTTTCGTATGAAATTGCTCTTCCACTGTTCATAGTGTTGTGTGCCTCTTTTTTTCTGGAATCCAATGACACAAGGCTGAGGCTAATGCTGCTTATGTTTCACTTTCATCTCTATTTATGACACCTGCATGCATCAACCAAAGCAGAGGTGAAGTAATTGAGGGGAAAGGAAGCTCAAGCAGCAAAATTCGAGAAAACCGGAACAAAATTCAAATGCCATGAGATCAGTGAAGAAGACTCTTGGATGAGGCAGCAGAAGAAACTTTGAGAAGAAATTCAACTGAATGCTTGCAAAAGTTCTCGTATGACAACCGAATGGAGAATGGATGTAGCATGGCAATTCTTGTGCACACCGAAAGATCAAAATAATGAACTCGCAAGTCGAGGGGATGTGCTTCGTGAAAGATTAATGGATGGGAGCTCAACTTTGCAGATGTCATCGGAGAGGGTAGATGTTTCACTGGATTTCTTCACAGATTGCCTCGCTTCATTTCGTCGTCAGAGGGATCGTTGCCTTGAGCAACTAACTGTGTTGAAAAAATTTGGACTGGCACGGATAAGAGCACGTATTATTAGCACTAATTAGTCTGTATAATATCTCATTTTATCTTTTATCATATTAACTTAAGGAGCGTTTGGTTCAGTGTTATCTCAATGTTATGTTATGTTTTTTTTATAAAGTAATTGTTTGGTTTAATGACATCTTTAAATAATATTATAATTAATTATAAAAAATGTCATTATATATTGACATCTTAAATGTCACACCAAATCGAGTGACATCTCAAGATAACACTATCAATTTGTCATTATAATGTCAATAACTTTCAACTAAATAAAAATTTAGATAGCATTGATATTTTCTAATATCATAACATTGAATCAAACAAATGTTCATTAATGAATAACAATGACATTTAAATAATATTGACATTGCTGAAAACCCTTAATTATTTGAAAAAAGCATTACAATTCAGGTGTTAGACTGTTTGTAATATGGGGATGTTATTTAGATTTTTTTTTTTTTTGATAAAAGTTTTTTAGATTGTTTTTGATCTTTAGCAATGACATTCAAATTATTGTATAAAATAAATTATAATCAGCTCAATGTCCGTCAGTGTTTTTCCTTTTCCTTTTACTCAAATTTCTTCACGACTCACAAGCATGTATCAAAACTTAATTTAAAATTATTCAAATCAATGCTAATCAAAAAAAAAAATTCAAATTAATTTTCAGGCTGCACCCCACAAAAAATACTTTATTTTTTTCCTTATTTTTTCTAATTTCTGATTTTTTTTAATCTCAATTCAACTTAATGAATATAAATAAACTCTCATACATCTCACTAATTCTCATTCAATTTATTAATTAAAGCATTTCAAATAATATTTTCTTCAAATTATTTTTTATTTGAAGGGCATTTGATTATGCTATATTATATTACTAAAAAAATAATATTTAAATAATTTAATATAATATTAAAATACCATTAAACTTAAGGCCATATAAATTTGTTGGCATATAGCATAGAGGTATATGACTACATAGCAAACAACCACATCCCAAAAAATTTCTGATTTCTTAAATCACCATGAGAGCAATTCAAATAATTCCACATGGAGTTCATCAGTTCAAGTCATGCCTGCTTGATTTAAAGCATATTTCGAGCCAACAATGAAACAGAAACTAATTGAAGTCATGATCTGTTAAATTTTAACTTTTTTATGAACCAAATTCACTCTAGATAGAGTAACTGCCATCAGAGCTGGGATTATAATATCTGACTTAAATTTGCCTTCTTAAAAAAAAAAAAAAAAAGCAAACAAAAATGGCATTATTGTGAACATCATTGCTGCAAAGGGCACCCACAATCTCTATTCACAAAGTAAAGACAGACCATTCAATCTGAGGGAAATTTGCTTCAAATGGGAGAGATACAGTTGAATAGGATACACACTTGTTCTTACTACATTTTTAATACTTACCTCTACATGAACTTCTCTATCGATGTGACCAACGTGGTTTCCGGCACAGCCCCAATTACTGCATCCTTCTTCTCGCCGTTCTTAAAGATCATGATCGTCGGGATGCTTCGAACACCGTACTGAGTCGCTATGTCGGGGCTCTCATCTGTATTGAGCTTAAAGCATTTCATTTTCCCTTCATAGGTCTTTGATAGCCTGTAGATAACGGGAAGAATCATACGGCATGGACCGCACCAAGGTGCCCAGAACTCGACTAAAACTGGCTTATCGGATTCGATCACAAGTGATTTCCATGTGTCTTTGGTAACATCAGGTACTGAAAATGACTGGCAAAAAGTTAAACTGGTACAAATGCATGTAACAGTTGAGATCCAAGTCATGTAGACTATTATACAAATGAGGCAGTAGCAAAGCATCTAGGGTAATAATAAGAATGGCAGGAACAAAGCCATCTAACTCTTTCGAACTCCAATTATGAGTCTGAGTCCCAATTTAACTCTTGGAGATTAGCAGTCAGTAACGTATATAGGCCACGCTTCACACTCTTCCTAGCGACTATTTTAGGCCTCTGTTGTTTAGAACCAAAAAAATTATCAAATTTATTCAAAAATGATTCCATCAATATTTTATATTTATCTCGCATTATACTCAAATTTAAACATTAAAAATTAATTTCTTTTACATCCTACACAAAATTTATAAAAATCTATGGAATAATTCGACACATTAAATTATAGGGAATTTACCGATGTGACTTGCGAAACATGGGATTTGTCATTAATGAGATTTGTCACCACAATGCTTTAGAAATTACATTCAACACACCTCCAGTCCAACTATCCATATAGCTTGACTTATATTAGATGAAATCATTGTTCAACAGAATAAATTAAAGTAAAATTAAAATTTGATTACTTGTTTTGTTTTCTCAAGAGGGATGTGCTTGTCATCAACAATTAGCAAAGAAAGGCACTTGGCCCTTTTCCATAACTAGAGGGTGAGAGTCCATCGACTCACTATCGCAATAAAAAATGCAATAATGGGAATAATTGAATATGAAGTCCATTAATTTATAGTTAACTGAGAATTATTATTAAAAAAAAGTTAACTAGGAATTTATAGTAATGCACCGAAAAATAACCCTAATGTCATATTTATATCAAACAAATTTTCATTTAAGATTTTTATGGAATGGACCAAGATTAGCTTCTTATATAGTATCAACTAAAATAAAACTCTTCTTTAAAATAAAATTCCTCTAAAAATACAATTATCATATTTCTATTTTGGATTCTAGCTTCTGGTAACATTATTATCAAGGGATAGTTACCTAAAAAAAACAGAAATGTCAATGATAACAATGTAAAACATGAGTAGCATTACAAATAGTATTTCAATTTAATTTTTACTATAGTATATTGTTGAATTCTAACTCAATAAAGTTTTAATGCCATTTTTAATATCCGAACGAAGAGATGTTAGTTATACTATAAACTAACACAGAAAAATACTAGGTTGCTTCTTTAACCTTGTCAATCACGAGTAAAAACTATAGTTGAGAATACTTTTTGCCAATTACTACTTTCTTCCCTCACAATTATAACAGCATACACGCATGCTAAAATACAAAAATACTATAATCACTTATTGTACGATATCTTAAAATTGCACCATTATTTATAAAGTCATTGTTAAAGCATTGGTGAATAGACTTTAAGACCACATTTCTAGCCTAATTTTCTTAAGAGCAAAGGATATTTGTCCCGGGCCACGTCAAAGAAAATAATCTATAATTGGCACAAGAGTTGATGCACAGATTTCAGACCATTAAATCCCAGAATTATTATATCATTGTCAAGAAAAATATAAAGCAGACCTATGATATATTTAATTGAGATTTCATGGACAATATGGTAGTATGCATGCAATTCATGGAGAAGTGGAGGTAATGAGTTAATATGTGTTCAAGGGCCAAGGTATGCATTTCAGAATAATAGGAAAAGATCTCCATAGATTGTGGCTAGGGTTTAAGCCATGGGTATCTGTTGTCTATGTATCTTAATTTTTGTTATATTAAAAAAAAGAACATAAAATCACTGTCATCCAGGTGGACAATTAGGTGGTTGATGAATTAAATCAATAGTTAAGAAAAGCAACAATATTAGAGATGACTTCGAAATACATTGCCAAATAGTCGACCCGTCGTCTAAATGATTAGACGAAGTACAAATCCGAACACAACTCCAAGAGAATTCTTTGATACAATATTTCCCAAATATCCCACACTAGAAAAGGTGGAACAAGTACCAACAAAATGTTTGACACCAACGCCCAAATTGCTGAAAAACCACAATCGAATAATAGAAGGATATTTTGAGGGATGACGGAGTGTTAGGGAAAAAGGATGATTTTGCCTCTTCTTCACTCGGGAGTATAAATGAAGGCAAAGAAGACATGCAAAGGGTTGACTTCTATTTCCACTTCAGACTCATTTACTCAAAGTTCCTCAGCAACTTCTAGAAGCATTTCAACTCCGACCTCGAGCACAGACAACTGGCCTCACTCGGCCTCTCTTTCCATATCTTTCTCCATGACTAATGTAATCCCTCTCACCTCTCGTTGTAACTCACCTCTCATGCAATCAAACCAATGCATAGTAGATTCTAAACCGCCATCAAATGGCATCAAGAATTTCTCCTATCTTTTGAGTTTCCATGTAAAACTCGTGTGCTATCTATGTTTTTGATTTATATTACTTCTTTTTCTTAAGACATTAGATTTAGTTGATGGAGTTGTTCATCGACAAAATTGGTGCTTCAATTGAAAACTAAGTTTTTCAGTACTACCCATTCCAATCCTTTTGAACAATCTTCTCAAAATTTCCACCATGATAAATTCACCTAGCCACGAATGTACTCCGCCCGCCAACTCTATTATACTCGATCCTCCGGTGACCGATAGCATCCACACTAGCTCCACTTCCACTGTCAACCAATAGCTTCTAACCATTACCTAAACTCTAGCCCAGATGACTAAAGTCATGAGAACTTTCATGAAGATTATCTCATCCCTACTCCAATAGTAGTGAACTAAGCCTCAGTCTTAACCGAAACAAAACCATATGCAGCCACATTATCCCCCACCAAGACGTTGGCCCTAGCGGCTATGGTAGGGAATCATACTTGCCAAAACAACTAGAACATTGCTTAAGTTGAGGCTGGTTTTGAAGCAACCAACGACAACACTGGGAAGTTGAGCCATCTAAAGGTTTATCTCCCAGTCGTTCTAGTAAACTACTTGATTTTCTTTTAAGTTATCCTTATAAAGATTTCAAGGTATCAAAACTCAATAACTACAACAGAATGATGAATCCCACCCAACACATTAAGCACTTCAAGAATGCACGAGCTAATCTCTAATAAATACAAAAGTAGACTCTTTGCAATAGTTTAATGGAACTATCCCTATATTTAGCTCAAAGCACCATCCACAATTTCAACATGTTCAATCAACAACTTAACATCAGGTTTGCCATATCGGAAGCCAACACTCGAACTATCCATTAGTTGTAATAGATCAAACAAGGACCTAATGAGCCTTTATGACTAAATTGACCATTTCTCCAGATTAAACACCGAGACAAAAGCCCCACCAACAAAAGATCAATGATCTCGTCCACATCCTCCTGCCCGGAGAGCTATACAACCACGTCAATGAGAACATGTCAAAGATTCTGATGTCGGCGTGAACAAGTGTGGAGAAAAAGATACATCTCAAATATGCCAATGCTCTGAAGTCCTTCAGAGCCAAAGGTGAAGGAACTGGCAAGTCCAAAAAGTTCAGTGAAATATTCCGCCACCAACTGGCAAAGTGCAAGTTCGAGATCTCGACCCCTATCTATCTCATCAAAGAGATCTTCATGATTACAAAGGACACGGGTCACCTTAAGTCACCCCTCGCCCAAAAACACAATCCTGAGCCCAATGAGAACACATCAAAATACTATAAATTTCGCTAAAAGTACAACTACCACCTGCATGAATGCTGTCACTTTAGGACCTTTGTCAATTAACACATTGACGAAGGCCATCTCACCAGCTGCTAGAAACAAGAAATACTGAAATCCCAATCAAAAGAGGCCAGGACGCTTTTCCAGCAGCAGGTTGCCTCTTTGGAAACCCCCCACAAAATATAAACCCCTATTCGTCAAAGGCAGCTAGCAAGAAGTTGATACTGACAATCTTCGAGTTCGACCATACTCAAAACCGAAACACATTGATGAGGTAGCATCCAAACTTGGATTTTGTCTCGTAACATCATCTTCATAGCATAAGATCTCCCACAAGACCAAACCTAGGGTGAAGATTCAATCAACATCACCGTCGACATCAACAACTTCACATAATACTAATCGATACAAAGAGCTCAAAGTACGTAACAAACTATTCGATATCCAAGGACATAGAGATTAAGAAATACAATTTATTGCACCCAAAGTAAATATATCAAGCTTTTCGGGAGACATCTGTTGACCACCAGAAAAATTTTCCTATTAGTCACCCTAAGGGAAGGTGGAAGTCTACTACCCTAATAGTTGACTTCATCATTATTGACACTTAAGCCCTGTTTGGTTGGAGGCCATCTTGGCCTTGAACATGGCCAAAATAGCCTCCAACTATTTTA
>JAEMOT010003460.1:136370-152116 GCA_019297695.1 Apostasia ramifera
AGCCTTAGTCTTACAAAGATAACACAATCAATTCTCATAGCAATATCAAGTAGAATTTCGAGCTTATGTCCCACCCACATGGTATAGCATAATTGTTTTTTACATCATGAAGCAATGCATGTATATATTCATGAAACCATATGTGTATACGCAGATTTCCTTATTTGTATCAATACCAACTACAACGTTCAAGCAGGTTACATAGTGAAATTTGATTTCACAATTAAAAATTAATCTTCATTTCATCAAAGTGCAATTAAATTGATGGATCGCCAGAAATCCAGGCCAAACAAGAATTGTAGTGCTGAACTTAGGATGATGTGGCCAATTTTTTCATCATTAGGCCAATTTTTTCGTGGCCAGGCCAAAACTTGATGAAAAGGATGATGTGGCTTCTCTCTCTCTCTCTCTCTCTCTCTCTCTCTCTCCTTGGAGGCTAGCTAGGAGGAGGAATTGAGAAGATTTTTCCCATCCCCCTTCATTTCTCCCATTAAGTCATCAAGCCACATATGACATTTTCATGGCACCAAGTGCAAAAAAGGGAGAAAGCCTTCTCGCTTTGAAAGTGTTGGGTGAGAAAATCACATTGAAGTCCCAACTTAACCTTGATATTTAAATTGAGTTATTAGGACTAACATGAAATTTATAAGACTTGATTAAAATTCACATGCTTCTTCTCAGTTTAGCTTAATAAAATCTTATTAATCAGCTATAATATGCAATAATTACTCTTAACTTGCATTATATTCTTGACCAATTTTTTGGTCATTACTGTACTAGTGACAATTATTGCCCTTCGACTAACTCTGGAGAGAAGTGGTCACCATCGCAAGTGTAATTTTGTTCCAATTTTGTTTTTCCTTTGTGCGAATGACAATTGAGTGGAAAGAAAAATTTTCTAAGACTTTTATTCTACTATAACAACAACAAGCAAGACTTTATCCCACAAGATGGAAATCTTTTGTTCTGATTTATTCTATTAAATAAAAACTCCTCATTTAGCTCTAAGTATGAAAGTCTATTTCTTATAATTTATTGTTATATATATTTTTTTAGAATGCATTGTAGACTATTTGGAAAGAAAAATTTTGTAATTCATCATTGACTCTTGTGGGTTATGTATATTGAATAGCGCTTGTTATCTTGGTGTTGTCAAATGAGTTTACTTGCCTTTATGTTAGTGTTCTTTGAAGGTAAATTGATTAGATTAAGAGAGATGAGCTTTATTTAAGTTTAGTATCTCTTTGATGGTGGTGCCATAAAGCGAATCAATGCTATCGAAAGATGAAATTTGCTTAAGTTTAGTATCTCTTCGAGGTGGTTCTTAAAGGCAACTCAATGATGTCAAGAGATAAAGTTTACTTAAGTTTAGTATCTCTTTGATAGTAGTGACCGAAGGTGAATCAACGACGTCGAGAGAGATGAAGTTTGCTTAAGTGTTTTTTATTTAAGGAGGGCAAATAAACCCTAATTAAAGATATCGAAGTATTCAGAAAGGAGGACAGCTGTAACTACTTATCTTTTTTATTTAAGTCATTTGATACAGTTATATCATCACTTCTATTTTCATATTGAATAGATATAGAAGTTACATTTTTGAGTGGCAATGCAGGCAGCTTCTTGAGTGGATTTATGTAGTTAGTGTGAAGCCGCACAGATATCTCATGACATCCCTTCAACTGTGCTAAGTCTCCCTTATAGCTATGACTTCTTCGATTGTAGGGAGCAAAAGGTTGGTGAATATATGTAATGAGCCATGAGGTGTGTGTAAATAGGTCATGCTAAATATTTTAGTTATCTTGTATTAGCTTTGTATATTAAGAGCATGTGATACACTCGAAACAAAGTGTTGTGTAGTAAAGAGAAATGGAATGGTGAAAGAATTTGATAGTACAAGCTTCATGAAAAGATGATGAAAGACAAAAATTGAGCACTCTTAGAGATCGCCCAGGAGCTTTTTGTATGGAGACAAACTCCTGAGATGTGTTGATGCGGCCTAAGGTTTTCTCAGTAGAGATACATTCCTGCGCTAATGTAGCCAAAAGTTTCTTTAGTGGAGATAGACTTCGATGCTTAGAATTTTTATGTGACGGGGCACCTATTGATGAGATATGTGAAATAAGAAGGCAATAAGAGGTAGCTCGAGGGCCTTAGAGTGAAATTAAGTGCCTAAGTGGCTAAAGTGGCTTAAAGTGGTTAAAGTAAACAAAGAAATTGCATCTGAGTATGACAAATGAATTACATAATTGCATCTGGCATTACTTTTTATAATACTAATGTAATGTTGCATTGCCATTATTGATTGACATATTGTTATTGTTACATCTGATGTAACAAGTAGAAGTGTTATTTTGTGTATACTATAATATTATGGAAACAATAAACAATTGAAAAGCTAAAGTATTATTTAATGTTGTATTGACTGAAACTACTTTATTTAGCTTGTTGATGTGGTTTGTCTACTAAGTTGTTGGATTTGCCATTTTTATGAAAGGTTTGCAAGCACAATATGAGCATTGAGAATTGGGAAAAGTGATTAAAAGAAACATATATTAGAGATTTATGTTCAAGTGAAATAGACCTTGTAACCTAAAAGTTTATAGTTGTATTTAATATGAAACTTAGTTTTGTTGAGTATAATTAGAAAGAAATAAAAATTAGTAAATTTGACGTAGCATTTGTCAATGACTTGGGTCGGATCACTCGTTAAACCAAGTTCATATGCATTCAGGATCTCATATGTATTGTACTCCAAATGCAAAGACAATGCAGCCACACTAGCATCTTCAACACAAGTACTCAGGCTCTCATTGGCAATCTGCCAAATGCTGAAAAGGGCAAAGGTTGCGCTTCATGCTTTGCCATCACTGTGAACACCTTTATTCACCTTTATTCACTTTAAAGCCTTTACAAGTCGCTCAAGCCTTTAATTTTCCTTAACTCAATTGTGTGTTATCCACTTTACATCAAATTGGCATCAAAGCAAGTGAGGCTTCTATGTCGCTGCCCGCAGGCCATCTTTTCTTTGAGTCACCATAATTATCTTCTATCCATTCTACACCACTTTGTGCTTCACTGCTTCTATTTCACCACTATCCACACATATCCTCTTCCAGCAACTCATATCATCTACTGATTGAGTCACCCCTCATCGATTGCTTCTTTCCCCTTGTGGACTGCTTCATCCACATCCCATCTTAAATTATAAAGGCTTAAGAGTTGATTTTAGATTGGATACAAGAAGCTTGAATATGCTACGTTTGGATCTTGGTAAGTTGCCTTCACTTTGCAATTAATTTTGTTATCTAAGTTTAATATTGAGCCTTTGATACATAATATTTAAAATGACAATATGTTTAGCTATGCACCTTAATCATTTTCATATGAACATATTACATTTGTGAATGTATTATTTTCATGCAATCCTAAAGATTCATTGGCTGAACTTGACATATTTTTCACGTATCACAAATGTAATGTCAAAGCTATTAATCAGTTGATCAATAAACAATGTCCATCCAATTTTGTCTCCACCAAACACCTTGACCACTTGAAGTTTGCCCCTTCTAGCCATTCTCCTCATTGTTTCATTACACTAAGTCAAAGGGTAAAAGTGAATCGTTTTTGTGAGGTTCTCATTACTTTTGGACCTTGCACTATCTATATTACGTGTGATGTTCTCCCTTTCTTGTATGCCCATGTCATTCTTAGAATTCTAGGGTTAGGGAGAAAAGAAGCTACTATAATTCTAAATATGGTCTTAGCTTATTCGGATTGAAAAAGTTAAGATTTAATCCGATAGGCCAAGCCTCAATCTAAGAAGTTTAATTCTACTTGTGAGCCTATTAACCACGCTTACTGTACCGTGTCTAAAGCCAGAAGACTCTATGGACTTACTACCAACACCACCTACTGCTATACCTCAATCCCAAGTTACACTACCACAACTAAAATCTCTAACTACACTTGTTCATTCCCCTTTCAAGTCAAAGTTTGACATCCCATTGCCCATAGTCCTACACATCAAGTTTGTATTGCCCTTGGGACTTGAGTAATCAACCAACTTTGTTACACTCGATTCACCTTTATCACTATCTCATATTCTTCACCTAACCTCTACATCAAATTAGTATCAGAGCTAGGTTTTGATCTTGAGACCTGTGGGGCCCATCATGCTCCTGAGAAGCAAGCCCATGCCCTTCTCAAGATTTTGACTAGTATTGTGGAGACAGGCTACACATTATTAGGGATGTACAAAAATATCCGAATAACTGCGACCAAATTGGAAACGAATTGAACTCGGTTCTAGCGTTCAGGAACCTGAATCGAAATAAATACGAATTTAATAATTAGTAACTATTAAATTTATCAATCTTGTAGTGAGCAAATTGAATTTTTTTATTTTTATTACTATACAATAAGTCTAAAATATTATGAAAAAATTAAATATTTTATTTTATTTATATTCATTAATACTAATTGAAAATTATTTTCTTTTATTAGTATTGTTATTGCATTTTTATAACCCATATTGCACTATAATACCTTAGTTAAATTATATAAATTTTATTAAATAATGATTTTTTTATAATTTATTACTTTTATTACATTCCTATTATTATTAAACCTATTTTTTTAAAATAAATACATGATAAAAATTTCATTCAAATTTTATTAGATCTGCATCGTACTAATAGTCGTAACATATAGCATTTAAATTCTTTTCAATATAATATGAATTCTAGAGCTATCTCTTAATTTATTAATAAGAGTAAGAATCAAGAACCGGACTTGAACAGAATTTGTTCAATTCATTTCTGGTTTTCAAAATGGTGGAACCGACTTTAGTCAGTTCGGATCTAAGTTTTGCATAGAACCAATCCGAACCGATTAAATTGCACCCCTACGCATTATGTCCCCTAAAGATGTATAAGCTGAAAAAGCAAAGGTTATCTTGGCATGCACAACTTCAGGACATGGCAGCAGTTCCTTGAGGCCACAAATATAACTAAATTAATGGATATCTCAAACAACATGTAGCAAGCGAGTTTAAGAGAAAATAAAGGCCACAACTATCCCTTTGAGACAAGGACATTGGACTCTTGGAATTGGAAACTCATTTTTATGGGAGTTGACGGGACAAATGGTCATCTGATTTTGCTTGTGGGGGGGTTGGAACTTAATTTCCTTCCTAGAGGATCCTTGATTAGCTAGTAGCTACTACACTATTAAATAGATGGCCAACCTTCATGAACATGCAAACACTTGAATTTTCTTCCAGTGTGGCGGAGGTCACTGGGAGGTTTAGTTGGCACAAGACAAACTTGGTCAACTATTTGGTGACAAATTATTGGAGAGAGTAATGTCTTCTAAGGAAGATAGATCGATACGATAAATTTGTTTGGCCTGAAACAAAATCTACTAAAATTCCTATTTCCAAGATCTATTCTAACCAAATCACAAAGAGAAGTGGGACACTTACGAGAAATGGTGTTGGAAGATCTCCATTTTACCAAGGGTCCGAGCTTTCCTATGGAGATGGTGTAAAAGCACAGCCCTAACCATGGCATAGTTGCAATAGAGAGGATAAGTAGATTCAAGTCTATGTTTATGGGACTGCAGAGTAGAAAACAGCATATATCACTTTGAGAGCGATTACAAATTACACAATAAAGTGAGGGAACTGCTGCATTGGAACCAAATTTTATTTTCACTACATGTTTTTTGCAGGTCAAGATGGAGATGACAGCGAGACAAACAAGTGTGATAAGTAGGACAAGTGGATTCAATTTGAAGTTGTGACTGATTATTATTATTGGAGAGCTTTAACATTTTGTTATTCAAATATGTATAGGATGTGAGATTTGAGTAGGATGTGAAATAAATATAAAATATTGATGAAAATAATTTTAAAGAAATTTGAGATTTTTTAGGCCTGAAACAAACAAGGCCTTTATCAACATATTCTTAAAATAAATATTATTATGAGAATGTACTTGTTTATCGTTAAATTCATAGCATAACAGGTTGAATCAATTTGGAGCAATGTTGTTCTAACTCTTAAACTACCACTGAAATTTTTTATTTTCATGTGCTAGTTTCTTATTTATATGCTCTATTGTAACAAATCTATTTACACGTCTAACAAATATTCGTGTATTAAGATATGAATGTTGAGATCAAAACACCACAAAGGCTAGATCTTATACGATCATTTAGGATCATTGAACAAAGGAGGCAAGATTATGAGGATATTTGATGGCATGTTTACGGTCCCAACCATAAGCATTTGATCTTGATTGAAGAATCAATATGAGCTAATCTTATTTGAATTAAGATTGTCAAATTAATTCATTTCAGATTTAATTTGATTCCAGGGGAAGACAAAATATTCACCATAATTTTTAATTTTTGTATTTTCTTTATTTAGCATGATTGTAATCGACATTTTATTTTTTACATTTATTTAATATTTTTTATACCATATTATGGAATCTCTATAAATAGAGATTGTCTTGTATTGTAGCAGTCAGAGTATTTGATGAAATGAATTTGATTTCCTGAATATTAGCCTCAAATTTAAAGAATCATTAATTACTCGATCTCAATAAAATTATTTGCTTTATTTAATTATTTATTTAGCTCTAGTTGTGTGACCATATATTTACTCAAGCACCATTACTGTTAAATTTTATCTACGAAGCATCTAACCTTAATTTCTGAAACTTCAGATCTGATCTGTTAAATTTAACTTGACCGCCATAATATAATTAATAAATTCTTATTTATCACAATCAATTTAATTAAAATTTTAAAATAGTTAATTTGCGAGATTAAAAATCTTATCTAACATATTATTATATTTTTAAATATATTTTATGCTTAATTTAAATAACTCATCAATTAATATTGTTGATTTACATTCTAGAATATGAATTCAATCCCTTCTTGCATCACAAGCAACTTCTCACGAGTGCAATTCCCATAACAAAAAGGTGGGATTCCTTTCAAGGATCGAAGGCAGTAACAAAGAGATAATAGAATGTGCAAGGAATTTAGCTTGAAGGCGACTCAATAGAACACCTAGCAACACAAGGAAGAGCAGGCCGTCCGGTCTACCCGAATCAAAAGACAGAAAATCGAATGGTCCGGTCCAATTAAAAGGACCATCGAATATCTCCTAGGCTGCTATCGCCAAAGCACCCACTAGAGAGCAGGACCACATAAGTGACTTGTTTCTAGAGCAAATTATTATATTTTTTTATTTTTTTTAAAACTTGTAAAATTTCTAACATACCTAACAATGTAAATTGGTACAGCTGACTATCTAACACATATGGCTACACTTAAGTGACTTTATATGGGAAAGGGCCATGCTCCTTCAATCATTTGAATGAAGAGCTACAAATTTAATTTTATTCTAATAAATTTAAATTAAAGTCAAGAAATATCAATTTGCATTTGCTTTATTTGATTTCCTTTTTACCAAGTGTATTTGACTAACACAACATTTTATTAGTCCTCAATTGTGTACGTCCAAAATGTTGCATTTAACTATTTTTTCTTTTTTACAAAATTTTATTATTATATGGCAATTAGATATTAAATAATATTAAAATGGTTAAGCCACCTACTTATAATTTCCTAACATCCATTTACAATACTCCCCAATTCATATTTCTCCATCAATATTAAAAAGGATAGAACATTTTGGGACTTACTGCATAAACAATCACCCATTTTCTCTATAATATCGCCATGTTATAGTTAAAAAGTCACTGATGTGTAGAAAAGAGTAACAATTACCAGCGACAGTAAGGAAAAACTGCAGATCAATTGATGTTTTGCATTATTGTACAAGAAGCTAAACAAAAAGTGATCTCGTAAAACAGACAAGATTAAGAGCACGTAGATAGTAAAGACAAAAAAGTGACAGGTTTTTGTATAGAAAATGAGAGAGGAAAACCATGATGCCAAGAGAAAGAGGTTTGAAGATGCACTATATTCTTTTAAGTACAGAGTATTGGGACCAATAAAATGGCCAAAGCACATCGGTTTTGATGCTATTTATAGTTAGAAGTAGAAAACATCAAACGTTAGTTCAATAAATGAGAAAGATGACTATTCATTCTCTCATGTCATTAGAAGTTTGAGGGAGAGGGAGCTACAATTAATATTCAGGATACTGATTATCAAATTGAGGAAGACTCGGTGTGAATCTCTTAATCGAAGAATATTGACAAACATCTGTTGTTGAAGATACCGTGTCAAACAAGACTTTTCTAAAAATTTGTATTTGTGGATTTTGTTTTCTCCAGCTTACAACGTGTAACACTAAGATTGACATCTTTAAATCCTGAAGAATTGTTGCCACTAACCTTTGAGTTGAGAACTTGTCTAGAAGAATGAAAAACACTCTAAAAAATAGAGCCTTTGCACACCTCAACCATAAATATATCATTCATATTTCATTCATGAATATAATTTTAAAATATCTGACTGACTTTGAAATTTAGAAATTATTTCTATCAATCCCCAAAGTTGTCTATGTTTCTATTTTTCGATAATTTGAAAATTAGCCATAAAATCAAATTAGTCATGGTTGGTTGAACTGTTTTAATCATTTTCAGTTGTATAATTTTAAGAATCCCAGAAATCTAAAAAAAGATGGTTAGTTTGATCTGTTTATTTTAAGTGTCATAAGTAGTCCTCCGACTCCTCTCTAAGCACATGCTTGTACCCTAGTATTTTCTTTTAAGAGATTAGGATCCTTTAATTGATACATTACATTATTGTCGTAATTTAGTCTTGCACTGTTAGTGTGATAAATTCATCTAACTAAAACTCACTATGAGCACCAATCTTAAGCCCATTGAACTCCTCTCAGATTGCTGTCATATTTCTAACAATAATATAGACATATAGCAATGACATTTTTAATATGATACAGTTTTCTTTTAAGGTCAATAACAATTTTTCTTGCATCCAATGTTTATAAACTGATACTAAACAGACTGCCCTCTCTTTTTTTTTTATTAAGTCTTCTATATTGTTAGAACAAGCTGGATGCAGTGGACTTAGAAGATGCATAGATAGTCTTTTAATTTGTATTGTCGTTGCATTCATAATATGTACATATAAATATGCATATATAAATATATCTATACATGTATATGTATGTATATATATAAATATACATATATATATATGTATGTTATATACATATATATACACACACACATGCCATGCCATTATAATAATTGTGGCTAATCAAGAATCATTGATGTGTTCAGTCTGTTAATTATTATTTGATATATGTGAAGGATGTGATATTAATTATTACCTTGATATGTGTCTACAATGGAAAATAGAGTTAGATTTTTACTTTGAAATATATATATACATATATGTGAAATATAATTAAATTGTAATCTTGAGAATTATGTATGATGTGATTCCTTAAGTCAAAGTAAATCGAGTTAATAATCTAGCTAAACAAAATGGAATATTTTTATTTTGAGGTTTGTGAAAATTTTGAAATAAAGTTAGTTTTGTTTAGGGATGTGTGGTTGATATGAAATAAAGTTAGTTTTTCATTTTCAAATTTGCGTAGAATTTTAATGTTCAAATTTACGTTAGATTTGAAATATTTTTCAGTTTAATATTAAAATTTTGCATGGTGTGACTTATATAATTAATTTTAACCTAGTATAAAGATAGTTAGGCCAAACCTAATTTATATTAATAATGATGAGGCAAATTTCCCACATAAGGAACAACATTCTACAATCTAAATAATTCAAATAAGCAAAAATAAATAAATAGTTTCTCCTCCGATAATGCAAAAATGAAGTGCCAATGGGAAACCAAATACGTGCAACTATTTACATAATTGTCACCTATATTAGGCCCTATGCACAAACTCAACAAGGTGATGAAACGTGAATTAACAATTAAATGAAACATTTTTACCACATATTTTCGAGTACACAAGATCAATAATAAAGATTTGTACATGAATACCGAATGTAATAGATTTTCAAAAAAAAATACTATTTGTAATAACAACAAATTTGTACTTGATCCGATGTTGTGTAATGATTTATACTTGAGTATAATCTTTTATAACAAGGGTCTTATACTCAATAGCAGGTATGATTTTGCCTAATTAAGATATTTAATCAAACACTCTATAATAACAAAGGTCATGTGCTCCAGTACAATCTTTGAATACAGACACAACATTTCATTAGCCCAATGCTATTGTAATACAACCAACGTATAAATTGTTTGTGCGTGGCTTTATAATAAATTGAGCTTAATAGCTAAAAATCTTGAAATACACTTCATGCTAAATCATGAACTTCGATACACTTTCAATACTTGAGTACGTTAATAATGCGTGCATTTGAAGATTCAAATTTTAATTACCAGCAGAATACAATCAAATAATTATATTATCACAATTCAATCCCTACCCATAACAGAAAAAAAAAATAGCTGGAGGACATTTCAATATTTAATATTGCATTACCGTCAAAAATGCATCATCACTGTTTTAAAAATGTCAACATATGATGCGTTGTGAATTTGCTCCTATACGTGAATAAATCCTTAGAACTGATTAAGCGCCAAAAAAATATAGAAAAAGGAAGAGATAGGGAATATTCATTTCATGGGTCACAAAAATGATCAACACACAAATAAAACAGGACATAGGAACTTACCATCTACAGCTGTCCCCTGCGCCTCGCACAAAACCACTGCCCGGCGAACAACTCTAGCATTTGCCCGCCGCGCCGCGAATGGGACCGTCCGAGAACGCCCATCCACTCTCAGACCCGCGAACTCCGGCAGAAGACCCCCAACCACGCCTCCAAGAGACGTGGTGGCCGGCGCTGCCGCCCCAGCCCAATGAGCACGAGCCATTCCGGCGCCGTGACGGGCGCGCGGAACTGCAAGCGATTCGAGGACAGCGGTTGCCATTTGGGGGAGAAGAATGAGCTGCGCAAACCCAGTAGCGGCAGAGAAATCGAAGAAACCCTAGATTTCGTCGATGATTTGGGAACGGAGTAATTGTGGTGCAGGGATGTTTGGCTCTTTTATACTGATAGGGGAAGTCTGGCTGAGAATATCACAGAAAGAGTGTGGCTACAGAAACAGATTACGGCCGGGGTCTTGTTCCTGTGGCCGATGCTGTAGCCACAAATTAGCATTTAAATAGGGGTAACTAAACATCCAGGTCCTTCAGATTAAACTCAGTATTACACAAATTCAAAAATATTTTATATTGAATTCTTTTAATTAATAAAAAAAAAAATTATTATCTTCCCAAAAATTTAACCGCTATATCGCAAGCGACTACGTGAACTCAATAGTTACATGCAGGATAGCACGCAGCTACTGCGTCGCACGCAATTGCGCGAACTCAACTGAGTGACCTATACGCGGGGGTAGCGCTACCTTCAAATAGTTGCTCACGAAGTCGATGTATGCATATTCCTATTCTTTCTAATCAAAGAATATTTTTTTGTTATTTTAAAATTTAAATTTAAAAATAAACTCTATTCAAATTGTAACGAAAATCCAATAAAATTAAGGGGAATTTACACAGGGGACATTGAATTCATCACAAATTACGCATTTCACCATCATTTAGTAAATATTACGCATATCACACTCTTCTTATAGTTTTACATTTCTATTATAACAATTGCCAATATAAGAAGAGTGTGATATGCGTAATATTTACTAAATGATGGTGAAAATACGTAATTTGTGATGAATTTAATGTCCCCCATGTAAATCTCCCTAAAATTAATTGAAATATTTAATTATCCTTAAAGATTTAATTGATAATTAGAGAAATAATGTTTATTCTTATTTTGACCAATTTAAAATCGGTTTGAAGTTAGATCATATAAAAAAAATTAATTCAACTTAAAATTAACCTAATATGTATATAAATATTATTTATAATTTTTTAAAGTATAATTTAAAAAATTTATGATAAATATGATATAATAAATTAAATATAAGAGATGAGGAAATAAATATTAAATTTATAATATTAAATTCTAATATTAGTAATACATATATATAATTATTTATAAAAAAATATTGCTTATAAATAGGCCTAATTAAACTTAAAAATCTACTTAAATTTGAAAAAAATTCTAATAGCGTTGAATAAAACTTGAGTTAAAATAAAAGATTTTAATTTTGAGCTGATCTCGGCTCAATCGACAGTCGAAATCAACTAGAAGCCACCAAATGACATCATGTTTAGTAATTAATTTCTTTTTAAGATCGAAATTTAGAATAATTTATTTCCTAGTTGAAAATTTAAATTGAATTGAAATTAAAGAATATTATACAAATAAAAAAAGAGATAATTACCTACATGTCATATAATTTAGTTTTATTTATGCCACATAATTTAATTTTATGCACACTAAAAATATTATAAAATATTACATACACATATTTTAATTTATTTCTATTATAATGAGTAATCATAATTTTTCAATAAACTAATTATAATTAGATTAAAAAAAATCTGGGTCGTTCATCATATTATTTTAAGGATATTTAAATATATTTTTAGTGAAAATCTTAAAATTTTAATGTTTAGGTGGCGGCAAAAGAAGGAGACATCCTCAACGTGAATTGATTTTAGGACAAATTAACGCTTTAGTGTGGTATTGAGAAAGAGAAAAAATATATACCATTAAGAGTAAAAAATATAATTTTAATGATTTACTAACAGAATATTTTTTTTCAAATAGATTTTGATTAAATTTTAACTCAAATATGTGTATGTAAGATTTTGTAATGTTTTGAGTGTGCATAGCATAATTAACTAAGAATGGATGGGTGAGGTATAAATAAAACTAAATTGTGTGGCATGTAGGTAATTATCCCATAAAAAAATAATGAATAATTACGTACATAACACTCTATATTACTATAATTACGTGTATCACACCCATTGAAAAATCTATACTATAGGTTTAGAAAAAGTGTGTGGGGTGTATGAAAAGTGTGTGGAGTATAATTTTTAGGTGTGTAACGTGTAATTTTTAAAAAGAAATATTTGATATATAAATATAGTGATATGAAGTATTATGTATGTAAATATCCCAACAAATAAATGCATTTATATCAAGGAACATATCTATACAAATTATTTCAAAGGGTAAATTACACTAAAATTCTTGAGTTTAGGATATAATAATATCCCAATTCATGTTTTCAAAATTTTATATGGTTCCTGATTTTTAAAACTTTAACATTGCGCGAATTTTTTGTTATTAAATTTTTTTAAAATTATAATCATACCCTCCTCACTCCACCGCCAGCACAGAGAGAGGGGATGGTATAATTGAAATTTTAAAATAATAATAATAGATTAGAAAAATAATCTAAATATTAGAATTTTAAAAATCAGTAATCTAAATATTAAAATTTTGAAAATATAGGCTTGAATGTTATTATACCCTAAACTCAAAAACTCAAGTGTAATTTACCCTATTTCAAAACTAAAAGACTTGAACGTCTAAAATTATGAAGTAAGGATTTCTACGCAAACTGCATCAAATTTTAAGTATCAAGAAGTAATTTGCATTATTTAGAAACATTTTATAAAAATTAAAAATTTTAATTAGAGTAAATAGCATTTCAATTACATATAGCTGGATCTTTCTAATTTTTGAATTAAACAAATTGATCTATTAATTTGAGTAAAGATACAAATAAATCTTGTTTTTAATTCTCAAGTTAAATTCGGATCAAATTCATGAGTCAGATTTACGAATCAAATCATATATTACCACCCGACACGCTAACCCTGTAAAGCATGTAGGTTGAAATTTGATTTCTCTTTTTTTTTTCCTTTTTATAGAGATATCTCATATCCTTCATTTTAATATCCTGGTCTTTAATTATTTGTGTAGATATGTGTTTCTTTGTGACATATTACAAGCCTACTTCAAATTTTCATTTTTACAATTTATTTTTTAGGGTAAATTATATTCAGAACGCGCCGTTGTCGGGTCCCAAGTCCCGGATGAGAAACGCGGAGGGTTGCGTTAGGCAGTCGACAGCCAGCGTAAAACTTGTCGAATCAATCATGACATGAATCCTTTAGAAAATTGCGCTAAAGCTAAGGCGTTTCCTGGAAGCGACGCGCTGTATTGCCTGAATACAGTGAAAAATGGGAAAGGGCCGCTGCATCGGCGCCCGGGTGTACTGAAAAATGAGCAAGGGTCCCCACATCATGGGCGGATGCGGGTAAAGAAGCTAGTCCATCATACTAGAACTCAAGTCAGTAGGATTAGATTAGGAACTTGGAATATAGGCAGCTTGACGGGCAAGCTAATGGAGTTGGTGGATATTATGATTCATAGAAAAATTAATATTTTGTGCCTGCAGGAAACAAAATGGGTTGGAGAGAAAGCTAAAGAAATTGATGGCTTAGGTTTTAAACTTTGGTACTCTGGTAAGAATAAAAATAAGAATGGAGCGGGTATAATTTTGGATAAGAGCTTGAAGGATCATGTAGTGGAAGTTAAGAGAAATTGTGATAGAATTATGGCTTTAAAAATTATAATCAATGGAATGATTATTAACATTGTAAGTGTATATGCTCCCCAAGTTGGCTTAGATGCGAGCATAAAGGAAAAATTTTGGAATGATTTAGAAGAGTTAATACAAGAGATACCTCAGGAGGAAAGATTATTTATTGGAGGAGATTTAAATGGACCTGTTGGACGTATTGCTGAGGAATTTAATAGTATCCACGGTGGATATGGTTTGGAGAGATAAATGAGGAGGGTAAAACTATTTTAGAGTTTTCTTCAGCATATGATCTTGTAATTGCTAATACTTTATTCAAGAAGAGAGAGGAGCATGTTATCACATACAAGAATGGAATTTTAAGAACTCAGATTGATTATTTTCTTATAAGGAAACGAGATCGTTTGGATTGTAAAGATTGTAAAGTCATTCCAAGTGAATGTTTGACTACCCAACATCGATTAATGGTTTTAGATTCCGAGATAAAGTATTAGAAAAGAAATATTAAGTCAAAATCCTATCCTCGGACTCGATGGTGGAATCTAAAGAATGAGAACAAATGTATATTTAAGAAGAAGATTCTAAAACTTGGGCAATGGAACATTAACGGGAAAACTGATCTTATTGGTTGACAGTTGCTAACTGTATCCGTAAGGTGACGAAGAATGTGCTGGGGGAATCCAAAGGATTGATTCCAAATAATAAAGATACTTGGTGGTGGAAAGATGATGTACAAGAAAAAATTAAGGAGAAGAAAATTTATTATAGAGATTGGTTTAAAAACAAAAATAATAATAAGTGGGAGAAATATAAAGTGGCTCGACGAGAATCTAAGAAAGCAGTAGGCAATGCAAAAAATATGACTCTTGAGGATTTATATAAGAAGCTAGACACTAAAGAAGAAGATAGACAATTATATAGGATTGTCAAGGCAAGAGATAGAAAAACTAAAGATTTAATTGAAGTAAAATGTATTAAAGATGAAGATCAAAGAGTATTTTTTTATGGAAGAAGATATCAAAAATAGATGGATGAGTTACTTTCAACAGCTTTTCAATGAAGATTGTGAAAATTCAATTGATCTTACAGAATTCAGCACCCTAAAAGAAAGTAAAAATTACTCTTACATCCGACGTATTAGTAAGGCTGAAGTCTGGAAAGCTTTAAAG
>JAEMOT010003463.1:0-19537 GCA_019297695.1 Apostasia ramifera
TAGGGATCTCAGAGTCTGAGCCTTTCTCTGCCCTTCCTGCCTCTTTTTCCTTTTTTCTCTCTCTGAATGATGGTCCTCCTTCGGCTGGAACTGTTCAGCGGTTTTTATAGTCATTGGCGTGTGTAGCTTCACCCTGGTTTTCCGGAAGAAAGGTGATGGGTGAGCTCCGAGCGCCGCTCATCTGTCACTGGAGAGATCCGCCGCTGTACGAGGAAGATGACATCCTTTAATGCTGATATTTTTATGGGGAAGAGTGTCTGTACGGAAATCGGCGGAGTTAGGTGAAGCTGATTGTGACAGGCGTTACCTCGTACCCTCGTACTCTCGGGTCCGAGGTCTATTCCTGGATCGTCGTGGACGATGGTTGGTTTAACCCTCGTGCTCGAGGTTTGACCTGGGTCAAAAGTCCTGCAAGACCTGAAGCTGAGTCAGCAAATCAATCAATCAGTTATAACCCTGTAGGGCGCCACGCGTTCGGCCAGGATGCAGTGCAGGAACCACGTGTTAACAGTAGTTAATAATCCTTATAATTATATAACTCTATATATTTGTTAACTGTAATGACAATTCTTTTTTTATCGTAAGCTGTAACGAATTTTTGATGGAATTCGAGTTCGCATCAGGGAATGAAGCGGAGGAAGAATAAGAACAAGATTTTCCTTCGATGCTGTTCCGCCTCCTCGCGTGGCCGCTTCGCCGGCGGCGCTACCCGCTGCGGCGGCGCTTCTCTGCCGGCGGCGCGTTTTCACCTTACAATAATAAGATCAATGACCATCTTGGATCCCCACCTCCCGCTCTCCACGAACCTGTCCCTTCCCCGCCGCTCTCCCTCTCGTCCACCTTCTCGTTCCCCTCCTTCCGTAGATCCATCCCCTTATACGCCACTGCAGGAACCTTAACCTCAGCCCTTGCCCTGGCCGCGTATCTCTACTCCTCCTCCTTGCTGCCCTCTGACGACCGCGCTCGAACCCGGCCCTCGGCCGAGCAACTCTATGCGGACGTTGAAGAAACTCTAGAGAAGTCAAAGGGTTCGATCCGCCGCGTGCTTGATCGTATGGTGCAGACCGGAAGCGCAGCGGCAGTGCTGTGGACATCACTCACGTCCATCCTGTCTTCGGCGAATCAGGAGGTTCGGTTGGGGTTTGAGCTCCGTGTTGCTGCGCTGCTCGCTGACATTGCTGCGGCCAGTGAGGCCCGCCGGTCGGCAATCGTGGGAGCCGGTGGTGGAGCGGTGGTAGACTGGTTGCTGGAGAAAGTTGCCTCGCCAAGTAATACAGGGGATCATCGTGGTACTCAGTCGGAGTCGGCGAGAGCTCTTGCTCATCTGATCGCTGACCCGGCTGTGTGCGAGAAAGTCCTGGGTCGGCCGCATGCTGTTTCAAACCTCCTCCGATTCATCTTTTCTTTTCAGCCAAAGCGGCGAAAGAAGGTGAGCGCTCTTGCTTGGAATGTTCAGCCAAAGATTACATCTATGACATTTCCTTTTTCTTCTTTTAGTCTAAAATGAAGGTATCTTTTTCTCCTAATGCAAGGATGTTTGGTTTTGGACAATTAGCTGAACCCCGCTGATAAGCATAGGGCTGAAATCTGCATTCCGGGCATGCCTGATCGTTGTTAAATTGGTTATTTCTTAGTTTGAAATATGAAATGGCTCTTTTTTTTTTTATGGGATGGCTTTGTTTGTGCCCATTTGGATTTGATATTGCAATTGCAGACATGCTTTTAAATTACATATTCATTTTATAACTGTAATACTGAAAAGAAAGAGGGACTTAATAATGTGGAAAAAGAAGTGATCGTGACATGTTGTTGGAGTGAAAGAATTGATACAAATAAGCTGCCCTTTTTTCACAAAAGGCAAGGAAACAATCAAATTAGATGTTTGATGCAACTATTTATATCTTTCAGCTTGTGATGGTTATGCTGAGTTTCAGAAGAGGAATGGTCATGTCAATGTGATCTTCTATGTGTGTGGAATTTGAACAAATGTTTTTACTTGAAATTGGAATGAAGTTGATGACTCCTTATATTCTTTTGAAGCGCGAATAATGATATCTTTGCAAGTATATATCTGATGATTTATTAGTTTTCCATTTTGTGTAGCGGAGATTCATGATGAAGAGAGCTGAGCCCGTTGGCCATATTTTAAGTGGCGATATCACTAAATTCAAATGCTGAATACTGAATCCCGAATGCTTAATATGGGAAATTTATGATAGATTCCTTGGTTTGGAGTTTGGATTCCATGTTTGGATGAGGAAGAAACTTCTTATACTTCATCCTTTCCTTAAATCTACGAAAATTTCTTGACTCGTTGTGCTTTAATTAACATTGGCTTTACTTTCCTATGGGCTCCTAGAAGGTTGATGAGTTGTGAAATGATTGGACTTGATGGGCTTGTTCAGTGGGATATATATGCATGTTTCAAAGTTAGAATTGATTGAATCATCTGTATTATTTGAGCAATTCTCATCTGAAATAATTCAGTTAAATAAGCTCTGTGTTTAAGGACTGGAGAAAGGTGTGGCTTTGGTATGATTTTTGCCTGTCCCCTAGAACTCTGCATATGTACTTATGCTTTGGATCACTACCTTGTATTTTTGTTTCTAAAACATAATATTTTTATTCTATTACCTTAAATGATCTTTGTTTTTACGTGCAACTTTCTTGTAACTATAAATTCCTTTCCCTTCTTACAACTTTGGTTTTTAAGTGCATCACTAAACATACATTCTTACCAAATCTTTTTTTTATTTTTTTCCTATTTCGCTGTAAACAGCAATTCGAACACAGTTCTTTTGAGAGTGCAGGTCTTTGGAGGGGAAGGAGCATGCTTGTTACTGTTCTTATGGACATAATTACATCAGATTGTGACAATGTAGATGACTCAACATTTATGCCATCTTTGCCTGGGAACGCAGATATGCGGGATATTGCTTTAGCTCTTCAAGTCATTGAGGAGGGCGGAATGCTTTTTGATGAGGGCCCTGATAAGGAGGACAGTGATGATGGCAACAAGGGGATCAAGGGAATTGGGATTAAGATTCTTGGTGGAACTACTATTTTAGGACTCTCTAGAACCGACGACCATGTTCATATGGAAAATGATGATGAGCATTTGGCTCCAACTGCATTTATAACCAGGAATTTGGAGTTGCATGATGTTCCTACTTATATACCAAAACTGGGGACTAAAGTCCTCCCTTCTGTTCCTGGTCTATGGGATGATTTGCAGAGGGAACATGTTGCTGTTCCATTTGCTGCATGGGCTATTGCTAATTGGGCCATGGCTTCTCAGCATAACCGTTCTCACATTCAAGAACTTGATAGAGACGGCCATGCTGTTATGAGGGCACTAACAGCTGCAGAAAGAACTGTGAAATGGCATGGAAGCTTGATAGCTCGTGCTCTTTTGGATGACCATAACTTGCCATTGACTAGCTCTGTTCCTGATTGGAGTGTGAGTTTGCTTTCTACTGCATTTCAGGCCAGTGAAGTTGAAGATGTTCCCTTGGCACAAATTGCTTTGTCAGCTTTTCTTGTCTCTGTTGATAGAAGTAATGAGACGAAGAACCTTGTGTTGGATAAAGGCCTAGATCTGTTGAGGGGAATTGCCATGAAGGCAGAGAAAAATGGGCATTTTCAAGAAGCATTGGTAAGGGTATTGGAGTTACTATATACTGATAATAAGCATTTATCTCTTGAAGAAAGTCAGAAGTGGTCTGGGACTCTTCTTCGGTGGGTTTTTGGTAGGTCAGAAACTATGAGTATTTCCGCAATAAAGATACTGTCCTGCATCCTTGAAGACTATGGGCCAGAATCCATCCCGATTTCTCAGGGATGGTTAGCTATCATGCTCAATGAGATGCTTGGAGCCAGTGAGCGGTCAGCTCTAAAAGGAAGTACTATGCAGAAGTGTGATAAAGTAAAGGTTATGTATATATCATTTACTATGTCCTTATCATGTTACCTGATTATCATAGGACATCCTTTTGATTAGGGCAAATTAAAGATAAGTCCCTACTATCTACCCCTAATTACATTTGGGTTCACATTTTTTGAAATCTTTCACTTAGGTCTCTATTTTAAAACTACATAGACCTATTAGGCCCATATTTTGCTTTACTTTAAGAGACCTAAGTGAAGAATTTTAAAAAAAATGGATTAAAGTATAATCATGGGTAAACTATATGGACCCATAAATAATTTTGCCCCTTTTGGTTATTTAGCATGATCTTCATGAGTTGATGTGTGCATATAATTTATAAAATATTAATGAGTAATCGGATTTGCACAATTTGATTTATGAACAATATTGCTTCAATAAATACTTTTTAAACTTTCAAGATTAGGAAATTTGATATATTGTTTGCACGTGAATCCTTCACTACATTCTGATCATCCACGTGGCATGTGTAGATGTAATCCGAGCCATCAAGAGTTGAGCGTGTCCAGTTGAGTCCACAGAGCAGGAATGATGGTGCTTCCTTCTCAATGGTCCATTCCCCTTTCAACGCTTGGATTAGTCAAAGCCTCTCCTTGTCCCTTGAAGCTCTGAGGTCAATGGAGTTTACATTGTGGAAGGCTTCCTTAGGGGTAGCAATTCGAGTTGACGAGTCGGGTTTGAGTTAACCTGTTTATTAAATTGACTCATTAAAACTTGACTCAAATCTGACTTGTTTATTAAACGGGTCAAGCATCAAGGCTCGTATATAACCCATTTAATAAATGGGTTACCTGACCCGACTTGCCAACCCATTTATTATAAATTTAGTGGTATTATAATTTGATAACTTTATTATTTTTTTACTTTAAACTAATATAACCATAAAGTTTAATTAAGAATATAAAAATACAACTAAATTATGTAATACATATCAAATGATTAATATTAAAATTAATGATAAAAATAAAAAATATTTTAATTTTGATATATGGGTCCTTACTTGGTCATATTTGGGTTGAGTCGCCAACTCGTAGCCAGGTCATTTTAGGTGGGTTAAATTCGGGTCGACTCGTTTATGGCCTGCATTCGTATAAGTTTGATCCATATTCGGTTAAGCGGGGTCGGGTCAAAACTTGCCACCCCTAGGCTTCTCCCATCCCAGTGGGGCCTAGCCTATCGTTTTCTACACATTATGATAGCCTGCCACTATGATCACCACTCCAACCACTCCACACCGTCATGCTACTCATGTTTGCTGTGTTAAAGAGATGTCCAGTATGGTCAAGTTAGGCCCCAATCTTTATTCTATACTGCCGTCATCACTGGCACCATTCCTAGTATGGACTGTTGCTTTGCCGGTCACTCCTTTGAAATCTCCATCCAAGCTTCATGTTGCCAAATCCCAACCCTTCCTGTTAACAACTTGTATCTAACGATTAGCTCTTAGTAAAAGCTCCTCCTTTATTGGCCCTACATTGCCCATAAAAGTGACTTGTGCCGTAGGAAAGGACTTTTAGAATCTCTAGACCTTCTTCCGGCAATCAGACTTCTTTTGCACAAAGGACCTCTCCTAGCTACACTTCTCTTCTTCTGCTTCTCTCTTGTAGCTAGCTGAGAATGGCAAAAAGGATTGATGAGCCGGGTTCAACTCGAACTCAAATCAAACCCAACCCGAATAGCTCAACTTGCACTTGACCCTTTTATTAAACGAGTCAAGATCAATGACTCGAATTTAACCCAATTAATAAAGACCCATTTATAGAACAAATGCTTATAAATAGGTAACCTGATCCAACCCGATTATGTCTAACCCAAACCTGATCTATTTAATAAATGGATTAAAATTCATGACCTATACCCGAAATTTCTGAATAGTGTTCGAGTCGCGTTCACTGCTCAGGTCATATGTTGCCACCCTTGAGCTTAGCCCTTTAGTGATATACTGTAGCTTTGTAATTACCTTTGAAGATTGCGGAACTTTGGACTGGCTCAGCCGATGAATGTAGAAGGATCTTTTTGAACCTCCTAAATCTGTTGTGTACTTTATTTTACTGCATCTCTCTCTCTCTCACACACTCTCTCTTTGCCCTCCTTCGGGCTTTCCTCTCTCCTTCGCTCTTTTACACATGTTACATAGCGTGCTATCGGCTAGCAAGACTTTCCATTTTCTTCTGTTACTATATAAGCGTATTGCTTGTTTCATGTGCATAAGCTGCTATGCTGCCATAAATGTCACACTCCTAATGGTTGTCTTTTGCATCAACTGGGTGCCAAAGGTGGAGCCCACACCTAGGTAGCTTCTAAAACAACTAACTGAGATGTCTGATTGTTATGAAACTAGTGTGTTTTAAGGGATATTCTAATGCGATGTTCACTTGACATTTTTTATCGTAGCTTTAACAAGAAATGTTTGCAGTATCATCATATTTCTTCTTTAGGAAAAGCTGACATATGCGACATTTATTATTACCTTTTACTTATTAGAAACTTTTGAGTTTTGAAGTCTAGTCTTTTGTTACTTTTTTTTCAGAAGTCTTTTCTTATTATACATAAGCTTAGTTTCTATATTTGATGTTCTGAGATAATTTTGTTAGTTTATAATCTGTTTACCCGCATTATTTTGGTTTGTCTATATTTGACCTAGTTCTTAAAAGAATTTTAAACATGTAGCATTGGACAAGAATAAAGATGGAAAGGATCCATAGAGCTAACCTCAAATAGTTGGGATAAGTCTATTGATGATGATGGTAATGTTCTTCAAATATAGTCAAACTCTAGCTAAAGGATATGCTACAAATTAGAAAATTATATTAAGTTTCATGATTCCTTCCAAAAACGAGCAATGCTAATATTATTGTAGATTTTACTCTAGTCAAAAGACACCTTTTAAAACTTAAAAGACTGTCATCAACATAAGGGCCTTGTTTAGTAATAAGATAAAAGAGATGGTTTGGCTGAATTTTTTGGTCATTTTCAAAAAATGTGTATTATATGAAATAGAGTCAGTTAGTTATATTAAAAATTGTGTTGGATGTGAAATAAAGTTAATTGATTTATTGAAAATTATGTTGGATGTGAAATAAAGTTAATTGATTTATTGAAAATTATGTTGAATGTGAAATAAAATGATTGTTTAATGTTAGAATTTGTGTAAGATGAGATATAAAATAAATTTTAAATATTTTTTAAATAAAATTAAGATTTTGGCTATGGCTAAAATGACTCATGAATTTTGGGCTATTATGAAACAGAGCCATGGAGTTGCTGTTAAGCCACTATTGTTTGAATACCTATGTGAGGATTAGTGGACATATGGAGCCCTCTTTAATTGCAGTAGTATGAAAATATTCACTGGTTTGATTTATCTTTTAGAAGCTACTGAATATCTATTTTTTTCTGATGATGAATGGTCAGTGTGCTCTGACCTCGACTTTATACTTTAATTATATAGTGGTCATTGTTTTTTCATTACCATTTGAATAAGGATCTCCAATAATAACTTTCTAGGAACGGTACTTCTGGAGTTGGCATTTATTTGTGCATTCTGTCCTTTTTGTGATGTAATCTCTAGCTAGTTTTGATGACAGAGTTTGGATTCTGCAGACTCAAATTGATCACTCCAATGCCCTTTCAGCTGCTCAGGTTGCCAACCAATTAGCTACAGCTGTTATCAAGCAATCCAAGAGCAACTTTGAGTCTGAGTTAGATTCTGTCAATTATTTCCCTCTTGCTCATTTTCTTTCTCTTGAGCCATTTGCACCATTATTGAAAACCATGAACAAAAATAATCAGCATAAGCCTGATGCAGCTGATTTAGCTTTTGCCACGCTCAAGGGAATTAAAGCATTAACAGAACTTTGTACGGAGGATGCTGCATCCCTGAATAAGTTGGCTGATTTTGGGGTCCTTTGCTTGCTTAGGCGTTTACTTTTGGGAGACGATTACGAGAAGCTTGCTGCTAATGAAACATATGACGCATCAAGAGCCATGGAGTCACAAGATAAAATTGCAAGTGCTGCGGCCGACCAGCCATCATTGGATTCTAATGATTCTTCTAGTGTTCGAGTTCCTCCCACAGCACATATACGGCGACATGCTGCTCGTCTTCTCACAAATCTTTCCCATTTGTCTAATGTTAAGAAATACATTGCAGAAGATGAAAAATGGTGCCAATGGCTTGAAGATTGTGCAAATCGAAGAATTCCTTGTTGCAATGATCTCAAAATTCAAAGTTATGCTAGGGCTGCATTGCGAAATATATTTTGCTCTGACAGTGTAGGGACAGATCCAGCTATAGGAACTGGGGAGGAAAGACCAGCATGTGTTCGGTGCAGAGATATGCTATTTTTGATAAGTCCTGAGCTTCCACATTGGAAATGTTCTGAGAAAACTGATTTGGGGGTTTCGTCAAGTAAAAGAGAGTTCAATTCAGCTGTGGGTCCTTCGAGTCAGAATTGTAATAGCTCAGTCTCTGTAAATGGCACAGACAAGGATATGGAAGAGGAAACTCCAAAGCTGGATGTTATCTTTGTTCATGGCTTGCGTGGTGGGCCGTTTAAGTCTTGGCGTATTGCGGATGACAAGTTCTCTACCACTAGTAAGGCTGGACTGGTAGAGAGTATAGATCAGGAGGCTGGAAAAGAGGGTACATTTTGGCCAGGCGAATGGCTATCAGCTGATTTTCCACATGCACGCCTATTTACACTGAGATATAAGGTTTGTTCTCTAAAATTGCGCTTTTTTCTGAATATAAAAATTGCAGTTTCAATTTAAGTCTTTTGCTGTATAAAACTTCATCTGTGTTTCCTTGCGTTGCTTACATGATCTGCCTACCTTTTACCAGTTTGATCTTCTAGGTCCTCTCCAGCTTGGATGCTTTGATCATATATACATCTAATTGCATAACTTTTTGCAGACAAAACTAACTCAGTGGACAGGAGCCAGCTTGCCTCTTCAGGTGTGTCGTTCCTGTATTTTTACAGTTTAAAAATTTTGTTTGAATCTTAGACTGGTAAGCATCAAATAAAAGCTGAATGATGTGGTTTTGAATGGTGAACAATGTGGTTTTGGGGACATCCTCTTCTTGGAGTACGGCTGGCAATAATAATGTAACTCTGAAATATCTTTTCTAGTAGTATGGCTCACGCAATATTAATCTAAACTTGATACTTGCTCGAAAACTACTCTATTTTTCTTGAACCATAATTACATCTAATGATTTTGAATTGAGTTCTGAGACATCCGTTAGGCTCCATGTTAATTTCGAGTAGAATTTGAGTTTGGGTCCATTTAATCGAAATGTATTACGAGTTGGATCACTATTGTATATTTTATGTTGAGTATATTCAGGAAATGGCTTTAGCTTCAATGGTTGAGTCTTGAGGTTTTTACCTTGAGTACTTGGATCGATTTTTGCATTCCCTCTTTTTCTGCTCATTAATGCCAAATGCTTCTCCGTGCAATAGAATTTTTGGCATCAGATCCACTGGCTGTGCTTCATCTCTTAACCATATGTATTTATAGGAAGAAAGGGAGGAGAGAGAGAATAGGATGAAAAAGTTTAATTTTCCTTCCTCATATTGCCTTCATGCGCTCAATTCTTTGACTTCAACACACGCAGCCTCAAGGATCTAACCAAGTCTCGGGTAAAGGGTTACTATTCAAAAGTGTCTTTCTTTGTTTCGTGCCACTTCTTTTCGGGCTCCAGCTCTTCTTGATATTTCTCATCTCTTAGAAGCCATAAGGATCCGGTCACTTCCATAGGCAAAGCTTAAGAAGGGACACTGATAGAGATGGAGAATGTGCAATATGCGCTTTCCATTTTCTCTACATTTCAAAAATTATGATGGGTTTCTCTAAATCATATCCTGTGAAAGGATATAATTTCTACGTTTGCTTCATTTTTTTTACTTGATCCTGAGTTGAAGCCTCTTGGGCAGAATAAAACTTGAAGAAGGCTTTTATTTATTCCAATTAGTTTTCTTGTATATTCTTTTTGAAGTGTTGGGTGCTTGTTTCTCATTGTGAAAGTGCCTCAGGCCTTCAAAAAGGCAAAGAGGGAAGACCAACCATCAAAATGTTCTGGTGCTGATGTCTTTGCATTATCATATTTTGTAATTTTTTTCATAATTTATTTTGCATCATGTTAATTCTTCATTGTGTAAAATGTTGTTTATTGATTAGTGTTCTTTACATAATTATTACATTAATTATATTTGTATACAAACACTTCGTCTAAGGCCAACTTGATATCACTTTCTCAGTAGTAAAAGTTCTTCCCACTACTAGCCTTTGTTAAGTTGAATCATCAAATTTACTGTAATGAAGGTACTATTTGGCTCTTTTTTTTTCTATAAAGTGACTATACAACAACAACAACAACCAAGCCTTAATCCCACTAGGTGGGGTCGGCTACATGAATCCTTTGTTTCCATTACGCTCTATTATTTACCAAATTCTTATCTAAGTCTAACTAATTAAGATCACTCCTTATAGTTTCTTGCCATTTCTTCTTTGGTCTAGCTCTTCCTCTTTGTACATGGGTAAAATCCAATAACTCAATTTTTCTAACTGGAACTTCAATCGGCTTATTATTTAGATGTTCAAACATCTAAGCTGAGTTTCTCTAAGTTTATCCTCAATTGATGCAACACCAACTTTCTTTCGGATATACTCATTTCTCATTCTATCATTTCGTGTATATCCACACATCCACCTTAGCATCCTTATTTCTGCAACATTTATTTTATTTGTATGTTTACTCTTTGCAGGCCAGCATTCAGCACCATATATCATCGTTGGTCTTATTACAGTTTTATAAAATTTACCCTTGATTCTGGATGGGATTTTTCTATCGCACAACACACCGGAAGCATTTCTCCATTTTACCCATTCTGCTAATAACGTCATTATCTATTTCACTATCATTTTTTATGATTGATCTAAGGTATCTAAAGCGCTCACTTTTCTTGATAATTTGATCATTAATTGTCACATCTCCAATATAAGTATTTTTTTTTGACTAAATGTGACTAAATCACCAATATAAAGTGACTATAGCAGATAAAAATTTAATGATCTTTTAAGAACAAATTTGGACTCGAGCAAATCAAATATGCAAAAATCAAAATTCAACTTAAAGAAAATCACTTATGTGGACATGGGCATGATTTAAGTTACTTTTTTGCTTAATCTTATAACTTGTCTAAGAATTTCACTTAGGAAGACTAACTTTATCCATATAGAGTTTGAGATTGTGCAAATGAAACTCTTTAATTTGGTCAATCAGTTTGTCACTAGATTCAGAGTTCCTGAGGCTCGAAACAATGGGGGGCAATCACACTTTAAAAGGTGCAGAATTGCATATACGATCACTTTGTGATCCTGTGAGCCAAGTTGATTAGTCCCAGGCATTGAAAAGGACCCTCTAGTTGATCCTTTGTGTTGATGGATCCTCTAAGCAGTCTAGTGCAGGATGCCTTTTGACAATCCTATACAAAATGCTTCAATTTGACAGTAAGGCAAAGTTTAGCTTGTATTGTTCGCAACTCTTTGGGGCTTCACGTATGAACTATTACACTTGTGCTAGCTTCATTGTGTGAGGTTGACTATGCATGAAGGCGCGGTGGTTGTTAGGAGTGAAAGTTCTCCATAAACGCATCGTGCACTGTTTTTGGTGAGAGGGGCATAGGTGGCAGTAAATGATCCAATGTAGTGGTGCGTGGAGAGGCTAAATGAAAGAGAGACCGATGTGGAGGCATGTGGATGGAGGCGTATTAGCGATGGCTCGAATTGGGCTTCTCATCGGTCGGTGGTGATGCAAGAAGTTGAATCAATCCTGAGCGCACGCAAGGAGATTTGTCATGAATGGAATAAAGAGTAAGCGGTGATAGAGAATCGATAAGCATGCCTTTGGTTCTTAACAATGGTTAGTGATGGAGCACGGCGTGCGTTGATAACGATTACAATTGCCCCTTTTCTGCAGCGATGCCTTCGTGAGATGATAAGCAAATTTGGTGTATTTTTCATATGAATAAACTCAATTGCATCATTTAGCTGAAGCTATGATAACAACTGTTGCAAAACCAAGGCTGGGGTAAGGAGAGAATATCAGAAGAAATGATAGAAATAAAGAAGATCAAGTGAGGAGAAAAGCGAGAGATTTGAGAGAAGTTTTATTTAACCATTCAAACAGCTGATTATATAGTTTTGGGACTATTGATAGAATTTCAGCTCAATTAACTAAAGAAAATAAATTCAAATAAAATAAATATAATACTATTGTCTATAAAAAGTATTAACTCTTCATAATTCTCAAAGATGAAGTGCTTCTATATATTTATAAAGGTAAATACCAAATCAATTATTAAAATATAATATCTCGTTGTAATATGTTTTAGGATTGGAGTTTTTTTTGAGATAGAGAGAGAAGAAAATTATCTTAATGTTATGATGTAAAATAAAATTTTATTATTGAGAATTGTGTAGGATGTGAAATGAAGTTGATTTATTTTATTGAAATATATGTAGAATGTGAAATAAAATTATTTTTTAAAGTTGAGATTTTTGTAGTATGTGAAATAAATTTGATTATTAATATTTAAATTTTGTATGAAGTGAAATAAATATAAAATATTGATGAAATTATTTTTGGAGGAGTTTTCGGATTTTTAATCCCCAACCAAACAAGGCCAAAAGATACAATAAACTAACAAGCAATTTAAATGAAATAAAAAAACACTTTAATAATAAAATAATCAAGTTCCTTTTTGGCGTTAACCTTGATCCAAATCACACATGCATTTTCTTGCTACCAATATCTTGTTGCACATGCTTGTATCTTTCCAGGAACTGAATGTAATCATTACTTGTATAATTCCAAGGGCAGACTTCCAAAATAAATAAATAAATAAATGCTACTTTATAGAACCTAAATTATTTTGTCTATGGTACTTATCTTATGTTGGTTGATAATGGTTGACCCTGATTGGGCCATGCAGGAGGTTAGTTCCATGCTGCTGCAAAAGCTACTGGCTGCAGGGATTGGAAATCGCCCTGTCGTTTTTGTGACTCATAGGTGAGGTAAATATTGTGAGTTATGTTCTAATTAAGCTATTTTTATCGCTAAGAATATGTTAGTTCATCTTTCACAAGGAGAATAATACCACCAGTAGTAAAAATAGAATATGATGCATAGAAGCAATTATATTTGGATAAGGAAATCAAGCACTATTTTGTCATGCTATGGAGCAGGAAAAAGGTGAAATTACATGTAATTATTTATCAGGAGAAAACATTAAATTTTCAGAAGAACCTTCAAATTCTTGAAAATGGTATCTACATTCTTTGCAGACTAAAAACTCACTATAGAATGTAGCTAACCATTAAATGAAGCTAAGCACATATGAGATAAGGACATGCCAAATCCAATGTCTTGACAGTAAATGTGATATGAGAATTTACATTGGAAGAGGGCATGAGAAAAAAAGAAGAAAATGGAAGAAAAATGAAGAAACAATATTTGTGGGTGAGCTCACTTTTAGGTGCTTCAAGCATCACATTACAAGAAAAAACACCTTAAGATTATGGAGGATCTTTGTAGTATTTTAGTTTAATGAAGAAATTATTTTCAACATGTTAAAAGCTTTCAGTTTTCATAGCCAGAGGTGATTTCAAAATGGAAAGCTATATCAACCATGCATACACTAAGTATCAAAGGGTTCGGATCTGAGTAAATCAGCCTCAATGAAGAGTCAATCAGGATCAACTTAAGGTGCACCGACATATCTACTTTAAGCAAAAGAGTCCCAACACATATCACAACTATGCACTTGAATTATCAATCATTAGTTCGTCCTTGCCTCTTGGAGCTATTTGACAGACACGAGACCCATCTTGCAAGTGCTTCGTAAATATTGATTACGGAGAGTAATTGTCAGTTAGATCCCTCAATCCCAAAATACTTGGTGCTGGTTGCACATATTTGAACGCTCCATTATGATTACAAGCAACAGGTTTTTGGCTGGTTGTCAGTCTATTTCTTAGGTGGAGTTAAACGCATAGGTGGAGTTAAAAAGGAAAACTATTTAAAGACAACAATATTAAAACTTACAAAAAGTGTTAATAGATTCTTCTAAATATTGCTGGCTCATCACTAATTAAATGGGCTTGAATGAATGCCATAACATGATAGCAGGCATTGATCCATTGCTGTAGCTATTCCAAAATAGATTTCAACAGTTAATTTTAGTAGTTTCTTATTTCTAGCAAATGGGTCCTTAATATATAATTTGCTGAATCATTATGATTTTTAAGCTTGTTTTTGTGCAAAATATATTATAATGTGAAGTGGAAATCACTTCTTATGACCTCTTGATCAAGGATCTAATTGTATAAATTTTTTGATGATATAGTCCGAAGGTTGACAGAGCTTAAAATTTATGTTCTTAATATGAGCTGATTGTTACTTATATCTAAATTTGATTCTGCATGATCATCTGCATACATCCTTTGAAGATGCTGATATACAACCTGTGATTACCTACAAGATTCAGCTTATTATCTCAATTTGCAATGCTTAAATTCATGCTCATGTATGGAGTATCTTTAGTTCTCATTATCAAAGATGATTTTGTCAACCTCTCTGTTACATTTTCATCAGTAGTCCTCACTCTTTTTAGACTTCATGAAGAATGTGAATTGGGTATAATTGCACATGCCAGCCTAAAACTTTTTCATGTTTATTTTTTGTAATAACTAAAATTCTTGGCAGCTAAAAGGTTAATTCAGGGTAGTAATTTATGTTACCCTTGCAATGGTGTCTTACCCAATAGCTTTATAAATAAGCTATATTTAATATTTGACAATAATATCATACTTGTTTCACTAGTTGAATTCTTCCCCAATTATTCTTTTGTGTTTGAATTTACGTATGGTATTGTATCGGTTGTATTTTACCTACCCGTGTTTTAATGTTAATGGTTTTTTTTATAGCTTCCTCAGAAATCTAGGAGAATCATTCAGACCTTCTAACTCTTTTTGTCCGGTGTTTCAGCATGGGAGGCCTGGTTGTTAAGCAAATGCTTTATCAAGCCAAGCTGAATAAACTCAACAAATTCCTTAATAACACTGTTGGAATAGTATGGCCCTCAAATTGCATATTCCTTCAGAGGGCAACTGGTGAACTTATGACAAACCTTTTTTTCTTTTCTGGCTGCAGGTTTTCTATAGCTGTCCTCATTTTGGTAGCAAACTTGCAGATATGCCTTGGCGAATGGGCCTAGTATTTCGGCCAGCACCAACGGTCAGCACTTTTTTGGTTCTTAATAATAAAATTATTCATAAGCTACTGGTTTTAGAACATATTTTCTCTAAATATTGTTATTTTATTCTCCTTTCATGTTATATATATATGTATGTATGTATGTATGTATGTATGTATGTATGTATGCATATATATGTATATACATATGTAGGAGGGGGCTCATATTCTGCCTTCTTTCCAGTCTTTTTATTTCCTTATTCCTTATTTTATTCACCATGTTGAATGTCCTCTTTGTATAGGAGTAAGTATACTGTTGGCTAATTACTCTCAATTATTATGCATGTTTGGTATTAAGCTTTTAATATTTTTTTTTGCTTCAGATTGGAGAATTGAGAAGTGGATCCCCGAGATTAATAGAGCTAAATGACTTCATTCGTCATCTTCATAACCAAGGATATCTTGAAGTTCTTAGTTTCAGTGAGGTAACAATATCCACTTAGTACTTCTGATTTTGGTTTATGAATCTAATTCAAACTGGAAATCTTTTCACAGACCAAAGTCACACCGATTGTTGAAGGTTATGGCGGGTGGGCATTTCGTATGGAAATTGTACCAATTGAATCTGCTTACCCTGGTTTTGGCGAACTTGTTGTAAGTGTTAGAATTAGTGCCTTTGTTAGAAGTTTGACTGTTTATTTAGGCAATTCTTCTAAAATAATCGAATCTTATGAAAAGTCTGTCTATTTGCATCCATTCATTCGTGCACTTGTGTGTGAGATTGGATTGATGTTTGCTGTATATGCAGAAAATGACAGTGTAATAGACATAAATTTTTATAAAATATTTATGTATGTATATATTCAAGTTATTAAAGACATGTATAAAGGAGCTGTTACCTGTGTTCGGATACAAGGAGGTTTGACTAAGGATTTTCCTATTACAGTTGGATTATACTAAGGCTCGGCTTTACGTTCGTGTCTTTTTGCTTTGATTATGGAAGTCATGACTGGACATATCCAAGATGAGGTGTCTTGGTGTATGCTCTTCGCCGATGATATTATCCTTATTGAGAAAACTAAAGAGGGAGCTAAAGCGAAACTCGAGTTTTGGAGGAATGCTCTAAAATTTAAATGTTTTCATCTCAGTAGATCAAAAACTGAATATATGGAGTTCACATTTAATTATGAAATAAATACTTATATTAGAGCTGTGACAATTGGTGATCAAATTGTCAAAAAAAATGAGCGCTTTAGATACTTTAGATCAATCATACAAAATAATGGTAAAATAGATAATGACGTTATTAGCAGGATTCAAGCAAGATGGATAAAATGGAGAAATGCTTCTGGTGTATTGTGCGATAGAAAAATCTCATCCAGAATCAAGGGTAAATTTTATAAAACTGTAGTAAGACCAGCGATGATATATGGTGCTGAATATTAGCCTGCAAAGAGGAAATATACAAATAAAATAAATGTTACAGAAATGAGTATACTAAGGTGGATGTGTGGATATACACGAAAAGATAGAATGAAAAATGAGTATATCTGAAAAAAAGTTGATGTACTAATGGAGGATAAACTTAGAGAAAGTCGGCTTAGATGGTTTGGACATATAAATTGTAGGCCGATTGAAGCTTCAGTTAGAAAAATTGAGTTATTGGATTTTGCCCATGTACAAAGAGGAAGAGGGAGACCAAAGAAGACATGACAAGAAACTATAAGGAGTGATCTTAGTTACTTCGACTTAAATAAGAATTTAGTAACTGATAGAGCGCAATGGAAACAAATGATTCATGTAGCCGACCCCACCTAGTGGGATTAAGGCTTGATTGTTGTTGTTGTTATTTATGTATGTATAACCCTTATTTTTGGTGGTGGCTTATGGAACAAGCTCACATAGATCTTTAGAGACTGGCGTTTATTCCCTTGATAGAAATTACTTCTAATGCTGACCATTGAGCGAGAAGTCTTAGGTGTGCAATACGTAGATTTACTATTCTATGCAAAAGGTAACGGTCATTAACTTGGGCATTAGCGCAAAATTGGAGAGGACATTAGCGCAAAACGATAGAACTACACAATCCAGTTGTGTAGTAATACAAAATAGCTTAAGAAGCACAATGTTTGAAACTATATATTTGATTGTATAAAGTACAAAATGGCTTGCACAGCACAATAGTGCTAAAGTATATGACCGCATTTTATAGCAATACAGGAGAGAAAATGTTAAAAGTAATTGATAGATGTCAAACGAAGTGTTTGTATTCTACGTTTGGATGATATGGTTTAGTATTGTTGTATGTTCTCATCAGATACTGCTAAAACTACGCCCCTACACGAACCTTTATGGGAATGATTCATAGCGCTATACAATCCAATCGAATACTCTCACTAAAGCCCTATGTAGACCATCGAACTGCTACACGATACAATTGTATACTTCCCCCACAAAAAGGTGGTTTTGTACTACTATAAATTTGGTCATATGCTTCACCAAAACTAGAGAAATATATTGGATATGTTGTTATACATGCACTTGTGTACATATGTATGTATATATGCATTGCGTATACTTATGTATATGCCTATTTGTATACACATAATACATGTTGATATATGTATTATTTTGTTTGCGGTAATTGGATAGTATATATAACAAAGGAAACATTGTACCGCTAAATTACACCTAAGTTCTGAGTTTAGGGTATAATATTACTCAGGTCTATGTTTATAAAATTTTAATTTCTAGTTCCCAGAGTATTAGTATAATCATTAAATGGGTCATTTTCTAATTTTTTATTATTAAATTTTTTAAAATTTCAATTCTACCTCTCTCTCTCATCTCCCTCTCTCTTCCTCTCGTTCTCTCCTTCTAGCGGAGTTTGATGCCAGCAGCGAAGGAGGCCAACAACGATCATGGGGGGTGGGGGATGCCCGCCAGAGAAGGGGGATGCCTGCTCCCTCCCCTTTCCTAGATCTTCGTCTCTCTGTCTCATTAGAATTTATTATTAAATTTTTTAAAATTACAAATTCCTTCTCTTTCTCTGTGCCCATCTCGTCAACTCTTTTTTTATCAACAGAGAAGCGGAGAGGTTGGTCACCGACAGAGGTGGCCGGGGGTAGCTTGTCGCCGATGGTGGGGGCAGGTGACCCTAAACCCTCGTCTCCCTCTCTCTAGATCTCCTGCTAGCAATCGGAAGAGGAATCTTAAAAAGAGAGGGAGTGGAGGGGGCAAGTTGCCCCCCTGCCCCCTCTACTGACGGGTGGCTCCTCCACAATTGGTTGCAGGTGGAGGGGGCAGGGGTCGTTGGTGGTGGGATTTCCCTTCACCACCCCTGCCAGTAGAAAGAGAGCAAACAGGAGGGCTAGAAAGCAAGAAAGAGAGAGAGAAGGAAGGGCGAATTTGTAAATTTAAGTAGTGCACACGAACTTGTTATCATAGCAATGGTCTCATTCTCACGTTGTGGGAATAGAGGAGCCTTCGGGAGCGAAATACTTGCAAAAACACGACTAGACAAAGCAGAAAGTTCAATGGTACCTTGATAAAGTATTAGATCTTCCATTTAAAAACATGACTTATATTCAAATGATCAAGCAAATTTAGTAAATATACATTTAGTTTAAGTTTACGAAGGATGAGAAATGGGTCAATAGCTCTTACACGGAGTTTCTTAAAAGAATGTTTGGGTAAACATTTCAAGTGAAGGCGAATTAGGACAAAATCACCAATATTATTATTTTTAAATTTACAATAATTATGAGCAACAAGCTTATAATCAGTATTATTTGTGGCAATTTTACATCTAATCTCAATATACAGGGCAAGTAACATATTCATCTCTAAATCTATCAAACTCGATAATCTTAGTTCTCATACTTTGGAGTACATCAATGACATGATTATGACCATGGGCCATCTTATTTTCAACTCCTAACTGGTGTTTCAAAATAAAAATATATTATTAAGAAACTCATCCCACTTAGCATGTCTTAAGTTTAATTTCTTCTGAAATTGAAGATACTTTAAGGCAAGATGATAAAAAAAGAGTACAAACTCCATGAGCAATAGGTAATATAGCCAATATTGAACTGACTAAACAACTGCACAAAACTCTTTATCATATGTAAAGTAATATTTGGCTTCCAATAACTTCTCACTAAAAAAGTTATTGGGTGACTGTCTTAACTCAATATACCAGCTATTCCAATTCCAAAGGCATTATAGGCTACTTCAAAAATCTTGCTAAAATCAAGATGTCTTAGGACAACAACAACAACAACCAAGCCTTAATCCCACTAGGTGGGGTCGGCTACATGAATCCTTTG
>JAEMOT010003468.1:0-60574 GCA_019297695.1 Apostasia ramifera
ATTTTGATTCAGCACATGACGTCATCCTAGCCACCCAATTCGATGCTGATCTGTCCCCACCATCTTTCCAACTTTTGCTAATTGTGAACTTAAATAATATCTTAGATATCTACTATTTTCATGGTACACTTTTAAACAGAAAGCCCTATCTCGAAAGAGTTCTTGTCGAGCTGAGAGGCACTGTGCCGAGGAGCTAGAAGGAGATGAGTTATCCAAAAAGCTTGCAATCAAAGGTATTTGAGCTATTCATCAACTTTTTTGCAGTCAGTGAATCCGGATAGCTTTGGCATTAACATATCTACATAATGGCAACCAACTTATGTTTGGCAAAATGCTGATAAGGTAGCATTAATGCCTCTCAAGTTTAGGTTCCATGGGCCTTGTGTTGATCTAAAATCTTTCATTTTCTGATATGCTAAATTCCAAGTTATATATTTATCTATGGTCTAAAATGCATAACAATTATTTTATCATGATAGATAATTTCTATGACATTTTGTTTCGACAGTGGTAATTTCCCAGCTGCAGCAGTTAAAGCAACCTGTTGTTCCAAACAAGGTGATTGCAATAGCACCAATTTTGGCCAATAGCACTATTGTTGCAGATTGTGGAGATGGAAGGAGTAAGCGGTTCAATCGCTTGACGGCCATAAATCCCAAGAGAATTCTTCTTCTTTTTGCATCTATGTGAGTATTGCTAATGATGCCATCTTAGTTTGCAAGAACAGTTAAGCCAGTTGTGGCTAATGGCACACTATAAGCCTTCGTTTAGGCTGAAAAGTTATTAACAATCCTGTATTACCAGTACAAAGAAAGTTTTTTTTCAATTTAAGAAGTGACACAACATTAAGTTCCACAGTAACACCTCAAATGTTTTAGGCTTAATACCACCTCATTCGAGTTGTTGTGTTCATTCTAATTGTTCTGTTCTTGTATATGCCATTTGATTGTAAATAAGCAATACATGAATTCAAACCTCGAAGACCAGTAGCTCTAATATTATTTTAAACAAATGGATATTGCCCAACCTAGAAGCTTGAGTTCAATTATTGGCCACATAAAATAGACATGAAAAGAAAGAGAGAAATTAAGAGGGATAAATCATGAAGGATCCTATCAAGATTTCTGCCATAGTTTTCTTTATTATCCGACTTTTTTCGTTGTTGAACAACCATTAACTTCTTTGTACATTCTGCGTAACGTCTTAAAATGTGATGCAATTATAAACTTGGTAAGCATTCCTGTTATATATTTGCAGGTCTAGCATAGGGACCATGATTCTTATTTATTTCACTTTGGCTATTTACTGGAGGGGCGGATCATACAGCTGAAGTGGTATATTGAAGATATAGGTAGAGATATTGCTTATATTTGTTATTATCCTTTTCGTTTTAGTGCATGAGATGCAGCACATATATTTACAGTGGTTAGGGGAATTACAGATGGCCTTGAGCTCACATATCTATATGATTTAGAGCCAAAAGTGATTACGGCTTAATGGTGTTCATGATGATATTTGATGATTAAAATCAACTTTGAAGCTTTTGACAGTACAATGCTTTGCTTATTTTTTTCTATTGTAGTTTGTAGTCTATGTTTATTATATCATGTTTGATTTTATGAAATTTTGTATGATTTTGTGCAGTTTCTAGTATCATAATAATGTAAAGATTTTAGATCTTTCCTTTCAGAAGATGCTAAATATCATGCATGACATAGGCCTGTAAGTGGGTTGGATTTAAACACGATTTGATCTGAAATTTGATTTGAAAATATAGTTAATTGGGTACATTTTACTTACCGCTTGCTTGATCTGAAATCCGACTCGATCCATTATTTTTTTGGGTCGGATCACGGATCGATCATAATCCGACCTATTTGTATCCGACTTGATTGAATCACCATAGATAATTTAATTATTGCCCTTCGTTCATTCACATTCATGTGTGCTTCTGTTAAGTATGTTTTGTAGAATAAAGTGAAGTGCCATATTTTTATAGTATTCAAACTAGTCTTCTCATTTTGTATCAAAATCAATAAATCATTGCAACTATTACGGCACACCATTTCTACTAAAACATATCTTCTTAGTAGATATTAATTGTTGCACTCTTCATCAATAAATAAAAAATTAGGATACCTTTTGAAAAAAATAAATAAATAAATTTTACTCTTTTAAAATAATATTATCTTATAATTAATATATTAATCAATTTCTTTAAAATAAATTGAAATTGTATATATCAAAATTTATTTGTATTTGTGCAGAGCACTAATCTAACCCTATCTGGGATCTAACCCAATCTAGATCTCACCCGAGTTAGATTCGAGTCTAGACTGATCTGATCTAATGTGTGACTGATCCGAATATAAATGAATTTAGATCTAAGTTAACGTTGATTCAATCTGAATCTGACTCGTTTACAGGCCCAATGTTTACAACAGAAGTTCCGGTCCAAATTTGAATCTCAATTAGGAAGAATATGTATTTTGCTATGTGTAATTTGTAAGACAATAATTATACACTTATGTGTAACTAGGTTTGGTTTGGTTTCAGATTATGGCAGCTTAGTTAAAATTTGATGATAATTTTTTATCATCATAGAAAAATGTTTGTTGCTTGATAGTGTGATTGCATTATCCTAATCTTGAACTGCTTAGTGAGTAGCATTAAATCTGGATTAATAATGTCTTCCATGAGATAGATAATCACAAACGTTCTAGTACTTATTCCATAAGTGCTTATTGATTCCAATCCCACAGTTCAATGTTTTGAAAGGTATTCTTGTTGGGTTATTTAATCTACATAATTTCTTTTCAAGCATTAGCACTAAGTTCCATGCATTGTTAAACAGGAATCAGACGGATTACAGTGATGTTTTTTATCCTTCAAAAAAGCAACTGAAACTCATGTTAGCACACACTTTTCTGAGTTTTCTATGGATCTGGCATGGTTTTTTTCTAAATTATCTTTGCTTATATCCTTTGGAGTTTAGCAGTTACACCCTTGTTGATGATAGGTATATGTGTTGACATTTAGAAAGCACGAGCACGATACAGAAATACAAGAACAAGATTATGATAAGACGATACGATAGTTTTTCAAACAATAGGACAGATATTTCAAGGCATCGTAAAATGTAATAGTATAAACTAGGTGTTTCATAACACAAGCACCAATTCATATTTTAAGAAAAAAAGGTAATGAGTATAAAACAGCATGATTTATTGAATAGAAACATGGAATGGCAATTTTATTTAAATAATTACATAATAAATGTGTGTGACAGTGTAGTTTGATATAGCTTTTATTCAATGATATAAAAACACATAGGATATGCGTACACAATGTTGGACACGAGGATGTGATATGACACAGTATTGTCTATAGAGATCTCTATATTTTCTTAGTTAACATGCGATGGACGTATTTTAAAACTATGAAGCTCAGTGGGGCAATGCAAACAGTATTATGATCTCTTAGGTGACAATACGAGGACATTGAGTCCCGAAAGACGTGTATATCTATACTAATCCAGTGCTACCAAAGTACTAGAGATGCTTTGTATATATGTTGAGATATCTTAGCACTGTAACTGCATCTTAAGATCATAAGGCCCAATGAATCAGATGAACAATATTCACCAGGTTGATCACTGAAGTTCTTTATGCTTTTTCTCCGTACATCTTTGAGTTTGAGGTTGCGTGAAGGACCAAAGGTTCATGTGCAGCAAGCATTCTTTAACTCCAACTTCACCTTTTTTCTAAGAATGTTTTGCAAGAAAGCGTGATGAGTTAGCCATTGTTAATTCCTTTGGAGAATCTTTAACTTTGTTCTGCAAGAAAACGTGATGATTAGGGTGTGTTTGTTTGTAAGGTTAAATTTAAGAAGGTTAAAATTAAATTTGAATAGAGATATTTTTTTATTGAAAGTTGTAAATGATGTGAAATAAAGTTAGTTATTATGTTGGGATATGTGAGGGATGTGATATAAAGTTAGTTATTATGTTAGAATATGCGAGGGATGTGATATAAGTTGGTTATTATTTTAGTAATATGTGTAGGATGTGAAATAAATTTAATTTTTAATATTAAATTTTATGTGTGATGTGATATGCCTGGTTAAAATTAAACCAGGTTAATTTTAAACTTCTAGACAAACGGAGCCTTAGCCATTGTTAATTCCTTCAGTGCATCTTTAAGCTTTGGAATTGCTTTTCTCCACGTTGATCCTGCACCACGCCAGCATTTTAGAATTGCTTCACTCTCATTAGCATTCTTATTAATTAGGAACTGGAAGTAGGAGTATGGCAGCGAGCTTTTCTCTTCTGTTTTTCAGACTTTGTTAAGGCTAAGCAAAGAATCTCTGGTAAAGATCAAGCCTGAATAAAGGGAAATGCTTCATGTGAACCAAACCAATGAACAAGTTCAACGCAAGTAACACTTTTCTTGCAAAGCCGGAATGGATAATATTAAATAGAGAAGATATTGATCTCGCATTGCATGCATTCCTCACCTCCTCAGTTGAGCAGAGATGGCGATGATCTTGGATGCATTTGTGGGCAGCTGTGTTGAGAACATCACTAGCTTGGTAGGGGAGAAGGTGGTAATGATGATGGGGGTGAAGGATGAGCTCAAAAGGCTCCAGAGGCGGATGGCGAGGATCCTAAAGGTGCTCGAGGCTGCTGAGCGGCGCAAGCTTGAAGACCCGGTCGTAAATAACTGGGTCTGCGAGCTAAAAGATGTAGTATATGATGCTGATGACATCATTGATCTCTGCAGAATGCATGGAGCTGGCCTGCTTGCTGATCAACCATCAAAGGCACAGAAACCACTAGTACTTTTCATATTCTTCATTTTCTCTTGCTTTGCTAGTGTTCCCCACCGTTATGAGATTGGTGAGAGGATTAAGAGTTTAAATGACAGACTAGAGGAAATCTCGAAAGATAAAGAACAATTTAAACTAGAAGAGAGCTCAAAACGAGATGCATCAACGATTACCGTAGTGAACACCCGTCAGACCTCTTCCATGGTTGAGTTTGATGTGGTGGGAAGGGAGGTCGAAGAAGCTAGTCAAGTTGATAGTACAAGAGCAGGTGAAGAAATGCCAAGCATTTGCCTTGACTGGGATGGGGGGGATAGGGAAGACCACATTAGCCCAAAAGATTTATAACCACAAAAAGATTCAAAGCGAGTTCCAAATAAAAGCATGGGTTTGTGTTTCCCAAAACTATAATGAAATAGATTTGTTGCAGCAAGTGATTCGAGCAGCTGGTGGTCACTATGGAGAAGCCAAAATTAAGTCAGAGCTCCAGCCTAATCTTCAATCCGCCGTCTTCGGGAAGAGTATTTTTGTTGTTTTAGATGATGTGTGGAGAGCAGATGTGTGGATTGATTTGCTTCGCAATCCATTACAGAATGCGGAGACTATCACCAGGATATTAGTGACAACAAGAGACGAAAACGTTGCTAGAGAGATGGGCGTAGTGCACATTCACCCAGTGATGCGCCTTTCACTACAAAGCAGCTGGGAAATGCTTTGCAGAAAGGTTTTTGGGGAGGGACAAGAGGAGGAAATTCGCAACTTTGCTGATTTAGGGTTTCAGATTATTGCAAAATGTTCTGGGCTGCCTTTGGCAATCAAGGCCATTGCTGGTGTCTTGGCGAAGAAGGGGAGAAGCAGAAGTGAGTGGGAAAAGGTTCTTAAAAGCGATGCTTGGTCCATGAGTAATCTTCCTGAACAGCTCAGGGGTGCTTTGTACCTCAGCTACGATGATCTGCCATCTCATCTTAAGCAATGCTTCCTCTACTGCTCACTTTTTCCTGAGGATAAAACTCTTCATCGTGACGATCTTGTTAGACTCTGGGTTGCAGAAGGTTTCGTAAAAGAGCAAAGTGATGATTCCTTGGTGGAAGACATAGCTGAAGAATATTACAGGGAGTTGATCAGGAGGAACCTTTTGCAGACATATCCTTTTGATTATGATGCAAACAAATGCCAAATACATGATCTTTTCAGATCCCTCGCGAAGTTTCTATCCCAAGATGAATCTGTTGTTTCAACAACCACAAAACTTCGTCGACTATCAATGAAAAGCGAAGAACACCTATCTAGAATTATGGCTACGATAGTTGAGCAGAAATGTTTGAGAACTTTGCTCACTTTCAATGGCAGTCAAATACTAAATGATTCTCAGTTATTAGGACTTAACCGTCTGCGAGTCTTGCGAGTGGACAGTGAAGCAATGGATAGTATTCCAGGTTCATTAGGTGATTTAATACATCTAAGATACTTGAATCTGGATGGAACCAACATAAGGGAACTTCCAGAATCTATAGGTCGCCTCACCAACCTTCAGTTTTTGAACCTACGCTCATGTGTGTATTTGACAAAACTCCCTAATAGCATCTTGGGTCTCTACGACACGCCACTTAGTTTCTTCCCGAAAGGAATAGCTAAGCTGGAAAAGCTTAATGATCTCAGTGGATTTGTTGTAGCAGATGATCATCAGATGGAGCAAAGCGGCTTGAAAGAGCTGAATTCTCTTCCACTGCTGAGAATGCTCAGCATTTCTAAGCTGGAGAGAGCTCAAAAGGGAGACCTGTCCCTCGAAAAACTAACCCATCTTGTAAATGTCAAGCTGCTATACTCGGAAGAAATAATAAATACAGAAGAAGCAGAAATCAATCGTATAGAGGATGTTTTGGAGGAGCTACGTCCTCCACAATTTCTACAACATCTTCACATCAGAAACTTCTCTGGTCGTCGCTACCCTAGTTGGATGAAGTCACCATCTTTCGGATCTTGTCTTCCTAATCTGGTAAAGCTCGAGTTGTCAGATGCTACATTATGTGAGCAGCTTCCACCGGCAGGTGAACTGCCACAATTGAAACATCTTGATATAGATGGTGCACTTTCAGTCAAGACCATTGGGTCTGAATTTGTGGGGCTTGGCGTGTGGGAGGTGATGAGAACAGCCTTTCCCAAGCTTGAGACCTTCAACCTTGGTGGTATGGAGAACTTGGAAGAATGGAGCTTCGAAGAAGTGGCATCAGATCAGCAAAGAATTGTGCTGCTGCCTCGCTTAGATGAGTTGACGCTCGAAGGTTGTCCGAAGCTTGCAGCACTTCCGAAAGGCTTAGCACAATCTGCAATGAAGAAACTCTTAATTGAAGGAGCTTACAAGCTCATAGAAGTGGAAAATCTCCCTAATCTGACGGAATTGGTTCTTATGGGTAACTTGTTCTTGAAGAGAATTTCTAGTCTTCCCCAGCTCCAGTTTCTTGTAGTCAACACATGCCCGTTGCTCAAGTGTGTGGAGAAGATGCAGGCACTACAGAGACTGGATCTCTTTGATGTTTACATGGAGGTGCTGCCGCCATGGCTTCCAATTCTACTTCAAGAAAGGAAGCCAGTTGATGATGAAGATGATGACTTCCTGTTTCAGCTGTACTGCAGTGAGAAGGTTCTCTGGAGATGTTTGAAAGGTGGCCCAGATTGGTCTATCATTGAACAAATTCCACGAGTTTATGCTTCCGATGATACTGGAAAAGGTTTTCTACGCTACACCAAGCAGCCATTTTCTTATTTCACAAACATGTATGTGGTTGACTAGATCAACTTTTCATGGCGTCCTAGCCCTACATTTTTTTTGTGCAATTCTTCATAGTGTATCAGTATTTGATGTAACTTTTTTTCTTTTGTTTTGCTCCATTTGAATGCACTATTTGTAGCTATATGATAGTTTACTGTTCTACTTGTTTGCACTGTATATCCTACTCTGTAATCTAATCATGCATATGTTTGTAATCAGTCTCATAATCATCATACTAAGAAATTAAACTATACGAATCTTTAACCATAGGACCAAAAAGTTATAGTATATAATAAACGATTGCTATTTATAAGCTAATAACTAGGCTCATAGTTCTTATCAAGAACATGAGACAATTGCCTAGATCATTAACTATCAATTAGAAGCTCTAGAGATTCTTTCTGAATTACTTCAGCAATCTAGATGTGCTATCTGTAGGTACAAGACCAAACTTTTGAAGGCCCATGCTTTGTTTAATTTACAAAACTCGAAGCTGTCGTTGAATTTAGATGTATAATTTCCTCGCATCAGACATACACCTTAAATTACTTGCTCAGTGATTTGTAAGAACTGCTTTGCAGAACTTTCATAGAACCTTGGTGTGACTTGAATTCTTTTTGAGAGCAATGCATCCACCTTTTGAGTTAAAATAGCAAACTAAACGTTTGAGATCTTCGGAGAAGTCCTCACAATAATATCAACCATTGATGGCTATGATTTCAACATCCTACAAGATTTGAGAAGGTTTCGTGAGAACTGGAGCTTAATGCTCAAATGTTGAAAACCGCAAACTCAAATGAATAATCTCGAAGATGGAGTTTCTCTTTAGAGATGGTTCCTCAAAAGCATTTCTTTGAAGTGTTTTCGACAAAACTTTTCAACAAAGTAGTTAAAGATTGGAGGCATTATATCAAGGATATTTCAAGAGCGTTATAATTGTTGTAGAGGTGGTATTATTGTATAAGTAGGATTATTAGGGTGGAGTCTAACCCTGTATACAAAGGCCTTTGTCTTTTAAGGTCCTGTGATTAGCTTTCTCATCATTGGTATATATATTAGAATCCTTTGTAAAATTAATGAAGTTTTTCGTTTCCTCGTGATTTTCCGTAGAAGATTTTTATGTAAAATCTTTGTATGTTCAGTGTTCTTCATTTCTAGTTGTTTCTAGGTTTATTATCTATTGTTCTTTTTCATTTTTTTGAACGCTTTAAGTTTTTTTAATACTTCCACTCACAACAAATCTTCTCATGATGATTACGACATTAGTGAGAAAATGTATATTTTACGTCGAGAAAATGAAAATTTATTCATCTCAATGGAAGAGCTCATACTAGACACTAATAGCGAGAGTGAGGCACGATAAGAAAAAAGAATAAAGTGATTAAACTAGACTAGCATAATTAGAAGACTACTCATCTGATGCTGCTCCTCGAGCTTAAGCAAAAATATTATATAACTCTAGCTTATTATAAAGAGTAGTAAAATATGAAGCCGCCAAAGATTTTGTGAGAACATTAGCAACATGATCCTTGGAACTAACATGGGGTATAACAATCTCCTTAGTAAGCACAACAACTTTAATATGATGATAGTCCACCTCAATATTCTTCATTCTTTCGTGAAATATAGAATTACTTGCAAAGTAGCCCTACCTTGCTATCACAACTGTAACATCTTGTATTCTAGATATAAATGTATTGTTCACTTTATCTTTAGGAAACTGCATAACTTGAGTATTTTCTAAGAGGTTATTCATCCCAGAATCTCTTCAGCTCAAGTAAGCTTAATTGCAGAGTTTTCATCACTAGCCTCATAATTTTTTTTTCCAAAAAATAGGAATCACGCTATTCACTTGTAGCTTGGGATCTCTTCTCCATTTTCGATGTGAGAGAAATCATTTATGTTTTTCTTTCACCACACATTAAGTTTAGAAGCCTGCCAGGAGTCATTATTTGTACCAATGATTTTTATCTCTTAAGACATCACTTTGTGATTACTCCCTACTCTCTTCCACCACGGGTCATCACAAGCCCACAAACTCTCGCTTAATTCATCCTCAAACTATATTGTATTATTAGATGTCAACTTTAATATTATATTGTAACATCTTATATCCCAAATATAAAAGTATTATTTGCTTTAGTTTTACAAAACTGTATAACTTAATACTTTTCAAAAGAGCACCCATCCTAGGACCACTTCAGCTCAAACACGCTTAACTGATAGAATTTTCATTGCTAGCTTCAGGATTTTACTCCACGATGCGCTCTATATATTAGGATCGCATTATCTACTTAATAGCTCAAAATCTCCCCTCCCTCTTTGATGTGCAACAATTCATTAATATGCTCTTCTCATCATTAATCAGGCTTAAAATTTGCCAAGAGTTGCTCAATTTATCAGTGATTCTCTTATCTTAAATCATCACCAAGTGATCACTTACCGGCATCTTTAATCGCTGGTCATCACAACAATACAGAATTATTGGCTTGTTGACTTGTAAATCAGAGTCTCTCAACATGATTTTAGCTTACATCATCTCACATATTAAGAGTCATCTCTATACTCAGGTTTAGCACTGATAAAGGCAACAACATAAAAGGATTAGCATTGATGCGCTAGCAAGACAAGCAATCACGCTTTACTCCCCAAGAAAAAGATGGCAAGCATGTTCATCATCAATGGAGATCCAGATGAGGTAACCACTTCCACTATGTTCTCTACTGATGCTTCTGAAATTCATTCAGCCATTGCTAATTCCTTTAGTGCATCTAATAAGCTTTGTTTTGGAAGAAAACGTGATGATTCATTTAGCCATTGTTAATTCCTTTCGTGCATCTTTATGCCAATGGAATTGATTTTGTCCAGCCTCTTCCTGCCCCACTCCTCTAGCTTTTAAGATTTGATTACCGTCATTAGCATTCTCATTAACTAGGAACTGCTGATCATGTATGAACAAGAAACGAGGAGTATGTTTGGTAATGAGGTTTTTCTTTTGCTTTTCAAACTTTGTTAAGGCTAAGCAAAGAATCCCTGGCAAAGGTCATGCTTGAGTAAAGAGAAAAGCTTCATGTAGAACCAATGAACAATTCTAATGCAAGTAATTCCTTTCTTGCAAAAGCCAATCTTACTCTGTTAGTAGATCATATAAAATAGAGCAGATATCGTTCCTCACCTCTTCAGTTGAGCAGAAATGGCGATGAGCCTGGATGCATTTGTGGGCAACTGCGTTGAGAAGCTCACTGGCCTGGTAGGGGAGAAGGTGGCAATAGTTTTGGGCGTGAAGGATGAGCTCAAAAGGCTCCAGAGGCGGATGGAGAGGATGAGCTCAAAGGTGCTTGAGGCTGCTGAGCGGCCGTAGGCTTGAAGACGCAGTCGTAAATCATTGGGTCTGCGAGCTCAAGGATGTAGCATATGATGCTGATGACATCATTGATCTCTGCAGAACGCAGGGAGCCCACCACCTTGCTGATCAACCACCAGCATCCCAGAATCCACGAGTATTTTACATGTTCTCCCTCTGCTCTTGCTTTGGTGGTGTCCCCCATCGTTATGAGATTGGCAAGAGAATAACAGTTTAAATGAGAGACTAGACGAAATCTCGAAAGATAAAGAACAATTTAAACTAGAAGAGAGTTCAAAACGAGATGCATCAATGGTTACTGTAGTGAACACCAGTCAAACCTCTTCCATGGTTGAGTTTGATATGGTGGGAAGTGAGATTGAAGAAGCTAGCAATGAGCTAGTCAAGTTGATAGTACAAGAGCAGGCAAAGAAATGCAGAATGTTTGCATTGACTGGGATGGGAGGGATAGGGAAGACCACATTAGCCAAAAAACTTTATAACCACAAAAAGATTCAAAGTGAGTTCCAAATAAAAGTATGGGTTTGTGTTTCCCAGAAATATAATGAAATAGATTTGTTGCAACAAGTGATTAGAGCAGCTGGTGAGAAGCCAAAATTAAGTCAGAGTGCCAGCCTATTCTTCAATCCGCTGTCTTTGGAAAAAGTATTTTGTTGTTTTGGATGATGTGTGAAGGATTAGATTATGAACTTGGAATATAGGCAGCCTGACGGGCAAACTAATGGAGTTGGTGGATGTTATAATTCATAGAAAGATTAATTTTTGTGCCTGCAGAAAACAAAATGGGTTGGAGAGGAAGCCAAAAAAATTGATGGCTTAGGTTTTAAACTTTGGTACTCTGGTAAGAATAAAAATAAAAAAGGAATAAGTATAATCCTAAAAAATAGCTTGAAGGATCACGTAGTGGAAGTTAAGAAAAATTGTAATAAAATTATGGCTTTAAAAATTATAATCAATGGAATGATTATTAACATTGTAAGTGTGTATGCTCCCCAAGTAAGTTTGGATGTGAGCATAAAGGAAAAGTTTTGGAATAATTTGAAAGAGTTAATACAAGAAATACCTCAGGAGAAAAGATTATTTATTGGAAGAGATTTAAATGGACATGTTGAAAGTGTTGCTGAGAAATTTAATAACATCCACAATAGATATGATTTTGGAGAAATAAATGAGGAGGGTAAAACTATTTTAGAGTTTTCTTCAGCATATGATCTTGTAATTGCTAATACTTTATTCAAGAAGAGAGAGAGGAGCATGTTATCACGTATAAGAATGGAACTTCAAGAATTCAGATTGATTATTTTCTTATAAGGAAACGAGATCGCTTGAACTGTAAAGATTGTAAAGTCATTCCAAGTGAATGTTTGACTACCCAACATCGATTAATGGCTTTAAATTCCAAGATAAAGTATTGGAGAAGAAATAATAAGTCAAAATCTTATCCTTGAACTCGATGGTGGAATCTAAAGAATGAGAACAGATATATATTTAAGAAGAAGATTCTAGAACTTAGGCAATGAAACATTAACGGAAAAATAGATCTTATGTGGTTGACAGTAGTTGCTAACTGTATCCGCAAGGTGGCGAAGGATGTGCTGGGAGAATCCAAAAGAATGATTCCAAATAATAAAGATACTTGGTGGTGGAAAGATAATGTACAAGAAAAAATTAAGGAGAAGAAAATTTGTTATAGAGATTGGTTTAAAAACAAAAATAAGAATAAGTGAGAAATATAAAATAATTCGACGAAAATCTAAGAAAGCAGTAGGCAATGCAAAGAATATGACTCTTGAGGATTTATATAAGAAGCTAGACACTAAGAAGGAGAAAGACAATTATATAGGATTGCTAAGACAAGACATAGAAAAACTAAAGATTTAATTGAAGTAAAATATATTAAAGATGAAGATCAAAAAGTATTTTTCATGGAAAAAAATATCAAAGATAGATAGATGAGTTACTTTCAACAGATTTTTAATAAAAATTGTGAAAATTCAATTGATCTTATGGAACTTAACACCCCAAAAGAAAGTAAAAATTATTGTTACATCCGACGTATTAGTAAAGCTAAAGTCTGAAAAGCTTTAAAGAAAATGAAACATAAAAAAGCAGTAGGACCAGATAACATCCCAATAGATGTTTAAAAGTGCTTAGGAGATGAAGGAGTAAGGCTCACTAGATTATTTATTATAATTTTGAAGACTAAAAGAATGTCAAATGAATGAAGAAAGAGTATATTAGTACCTATTTATAAGAATAAAGGCGATGTACAGAATTGTGTCAATTATAGAGAAATTAAATTAATGAGTCATACTTTAAAACTTTGGGAGAGGGTGATTGAACAAAGATTACGCCATAATACTAAGATATCAGAGAATTAGTTTGGTTTTATGCAGGTAGATCTACTATAGAAGCCATTCATTTATTAAGAAATTTAATAGAGAAGTTTAAGGAGAGAGAAAAATCTACATTTGATTTTTATTAATTTGAAAAAAGCTTATGATAAAGTCTCAAGAAAAGTACTTTTGAGAGTTTTAGAAAAAAAAGGGATTTGTATTGCTTATATTCAAGTTATTAAAGACATACATAAAGGAGCTATTACCTGTGTTCGGACACAAGGAGGTTTGACTAAGAATTTTTCTATTACAATTGGATTACACCAAGGCTCGGCTTTAAGTCCGTATCTTTTTGCTTTAATTATGAAAATTATGACTGGATATATCCAAAATAAGGTGCATTGGTGTATGCTCTTCGCAGATGATATTGTTCTTGTTGAGAAAACTAAAGAGAGCTAAAGCGAAACTCGAGCTTTGCAGAATTGCTCTAGAATCTAAATATTTTCATCTCAGTAGATCAAAAATTGAATATATAGAGTGCACATTTAGTCAAAAAATAAACACTTATATTGGAGATATGACAATTGGTGATCAAATTGTCAAAAAAAGTGAGCATTTTAAATACATTGGATCAATCATACAAAATGATGGTGAAATAGATAATGAAGTTATTAGCAAGATTCAAGCAGGATAGGTAAAATGGAGAAATGCTTCTGGTGTGTTGTGCGATAAAAAAATCTCATTAAAAATCAAGGGTAAATTTTATAAAACTGTAGTAAGACCAGCGATGATATATGAAGTTGAATGCTGACCTGCAAAGAGAAAACATACAAATAAAATAAATATTCAAGAAATAAGAATGCTAAGGTGGATGTGTAGATATACACAAAAGGATAGAATGAGAAATAAGTATATCCGAAAGAAAGTTAGTGTTGCACCAATTGAAGATAAACTTAGAGAAAGTCGGCTTAGATGGTTTGGACATATAAATTGTAGACCGATTGAAACTCCAGTTAGAAAAATTGAGTTATTAGATTTTGCTCATGACAAAGAGGAAGAGGAAGACCAAAGAAGACATGGCAAGAAACTATAAAGAGTGATCTTAGTTACTTAAACTTAGATAAGAATTTGGTAACTGATAGAGCGCAATGGAAACAAATGATTCATGTAGCCGACCCCACCTAGTGGGATTAAGGCTTGGTGGTGGTTGTTGTTGTGGATGATGTGTGGAGGGCGGATGTGTGGGTAGATTTGCTTCGGAACCCATTACAGAGTGCCGGGACTATTGCTAGAATATTAGTGACGACAAGAGATGAAAATGTCGCTGGAGATATGGGGGTAGTGTACATTCATGAAGTGATGCGTCTTTCACCACAAAGCAGCTGGGAAATGCTTTGCAGAAAGCTTTTTCAGAAGGGACAAGAGGAGGAATTTCGCAACTTAGCAGATTTAGGGATTCAAATTGTTATAAAATGTTCTGGGCTGCCTTTGGCAATTAAGGCCATTGCTAGTGTCTTGGCGAAGAAAGGCAAAAGTAGAACTGAGTGGGAAAAGGTTCTTAGAAACGATCTTGAACAGCTAAGGGGTGCTTTGTACCTCAGTTACGATGATTTGCCATGCTCATTGTTTCCTGAGAAGGTTCTTTGGAAATGTTTGAAAGGTGGCCCAGATTGGTCTATCATTGAACAAATTCCACGAGTTTATGCTTCTGATAATACTGGAAAAGGTTTTCTACGCTACACCAAGCAGCCATTCTCTTATTTCACGCACTTGTAGCTCTCATGACCTCCAAGCTCTGCTTTTTCTGTGTAATTTTTCAAGTGTGCCAGTATTCTGCAAGTATTGTTTGTGTGAGAATTTCTAGTTCTAATTGTTTGCAGTGGTGTCCTTCCCAGTCTGTAGTTCAGAAATATATATTTTTGTAACCAACCTCATCATCTTCATCCCAGGAAACTGAAGAAACTATGTGTATGATTAACCATGGCAACAATTAAGGTTATGATATTACAATATACTTCTCTATTCATCAATTACAGGATTGATGCTCATCAGCTAATATCCAGGCTCATGGTTTAATTATCAAGAACATGAGACAAGTGCCCAGATCATTAGCTATTATCATGCTTAAAACCACAATTAAAACAGTGCTGCATTATCTTGTTCAATGTTGCCAGCTTCTTGTTCGATTGCTAATCGTTAATCTCCATATTGGCTTTTGATGTTGAGGTATCGTCTTGTGACACATATATGGCTTAAATTGATCGAATTATATATAAATGCATTCATATATGCATATATATAAAGAGGCCAATATTGAATTTGAAATGCTTTCACCAGCTAAAAAATAGCATTTTCCCAGATGCACCTAATGAAAGCCCTTCAAATATTGTAATTTCTATGACAACCCCTTCTACAGAGTTTCTTGCATGAGTTCAAAGCACAAAACAAAACTTAAAATTTGCAAAGCACATAAAAAAAATAAAAAATTGGAATTAATTAGCTGAAATGTAATTTTAGAAGATATTTTTCTGATGTTTGGAGACCATTTCATGTTTATTTATTTATTTATTTTCTGTTGTAATATGAATCCATGAAAATGACATTTTATGGTAGAAATTTAGAAGTAAACCATGGGGCCTAGTTGGCTTCCACATGACTTGCATGGAATAGATGTTGACCAAAACAAAAGATTTCTAGTTGGAGGCAAACAAATTAAGTGATTCCTACTGGAAATAGTGACAAAAATGAAAGCTATTAATTGAGATTTTTGAAAGAAAAAAATTATGTAACCCAATAAATAGATCAAGAATATATTAAAATTCTAATCACTGAGTTATCCAATAAGCTAAACATATAATTTATTAGATAATCTAATAAACTAAATTTAAAACTAACTATAAGTCAATTTATTAAATTGTGTAGAGAAATTTTATTGAAGTATTTATTTGCCCAACAACTAGAAATAAGATTTTCTTTTTTAAATTTTACCAAACATTATAATTTTTTTACTTCATATTAAAAACCACGGTAGTACAACTTTAAACAAGACCCCTATACTTAGGTAAACTTCTTCTCCAAGGAACAATAAATTCTTATCTCCTAAATATATGTGATTAGCTATGTGATAATATAAAGTGGCAAAAACTATTCATTTATTTCTTTTTATATTTGATAATTTCATACAATTGTCTATCATAATTCAGTGTGAAGTTTGAACTGCACAAGTCCTTGGAAATTTACTGATTTAACTTTTGATTCATTAACGGAAAAACAATTATTTTTTTAAGTAACAATAATTAACATTTTTGTTTTACTCACATTTATCAATGCCTATGTGAAGAAAAGGGATAAAATTACAGTTTATCACTAATATAAAACTACTATCATAGCTACAGTTAAAATAGAAATTAGCAACATCGCTCTAACTGTGCGAGAAATTATTAGGTTTGAAGAGCGTAACACCTTATGTTTTTAGGAACCTTTCAATACGTGATGCATGCATATGCAGGACCCAGCAGCAAAATGGAAAGATAGAATCGCGTTAAGTGGATAGTGTTATGTATAAACTGGCGTGCTAGTATACATAGCACTATATATTTAACCCTATCATGATATGCAATACCTACATATGGAATGCACAATCAAAAAGCAATTCATGAAACTACCGTTGAGATCTTGATATCAACATAGATGGGAAGACAGCTCCAAAATCGATAAAATCCATAATCATGCTTCTCAAACATAAACATATCATCAAGTATAGAAGAAGAGTTGTCCACAAGAAGTGAATTGCGTTAAGAAATTTATCAATATTGCAGGAAGTCACCTAGACATGATTTCCAAATTGTATCTGATTTGGTCCAAATTCAAGACCATGTTCCAGCACTTAATAACATTCAAAAGCATTTCTTTTCAGCAAAAAACACTAGGAACATAGAAGAAGAAAATGATGAGATTCATTAGCAATTTCAAGATGAATATTAAGCCTCGGTGACAAGATTGAAAAAAAAAAACTAATGAAGGATTGATCTGAGGTGGGCTGAAACCAGGGAAGAGATGGAAATAGCAGCAAAAGGAGTTAACGTGTGAAAAAAAAACAAAAAATACAAAAAATACAAAAAATACAAAAAAAAAAAAAGGATGAAGGACTTGAGTCCTTCCAATAGATCCGCTATTGATCGAGAGTCAAAACCGCCGGAACACCAATTTGGATCCCCTCCTTCTAGGAGCATCTAGATCAGATCACAGACTCTCCAGGATTTCTCCAAGTCTGTTTTCTTTGAAGTTAGTTTTATCTCATTTGTTGGGATGTAACTTAAATTCAGTTGATTATATGTTCTAATTTTGATCACACCTATAATTGGATAAGGAATACACACATATCTATATATAGTATGATGTAGATGTGTTCATTTATGTATGTATGATCAGTTGTGGGTAGACAGGCAAGAGAGAGAATAAGCCCTATATATAAACATATTACAAGAATAGTTATGGCTCAATAATGCTAAGAGAACAAGTGAGAAAACTTTTGAATAACTGCGACTTACAGACTAGTCAGAAGATCTTCAAGGCATAAAGCAATAATGAAAAGACACCATGCTTTACATGTGAAGAATGTGGTCACCTAATCTTCCCAACCTGCAAAATAAAATTGCTCCCATTTATAACTAAAATTTTCAAATACACTTCCACTGCAAAATGAAAAATGCCTAGCTGCAGTTGAGGTAAGACTCAAGATAGGTTAAAGAAGAAGATGGCATTAGTCAAGCTTCAGTATTACTTGAGTCACATTTTTGAGATTTAGTAATTAATCCTTTGTGAATTTTCAGGCTTAGGATAACCAAAAGGAGAAGATAAAGTAGTTTAAACAAAGGGGCAATGTGAGATTGATGAGAATGAGCTTTAATGAAGTCTCAAAACTGAAGCTTAACTGCAAAACACAGAACAAGTTCCTTGAGAGGAAAGGTTCAAAAGAAGATGACCTGGTTACTAGAATGTGAACTAACTTGTAAATTGGGGGAATTACTCAACAAAAATTGATAGTGATTGCCCATTATGTAAAGAATAAAGTGCTAAAAGTAGAGCATATTTTTGTCCATGGAAAAGGCCAATGCTTTGCTTAACAGAAGCTATTAACACCGTGAGGAAAAAAAAATTTTGCAAACCATTAATTCAGGATGGTACTTCAATGAAAGAAAAAAACACAAGGAGAAATTTTAAATGTCAAAGCCAGCAAGAATGCTCCCCTACCTCGCCCTGGAGGCCAGCCCTGGTCCTTGAAGTCTTGAAAAGATTTGATTGTCGAATGAATATGCCTTGAAATACCATTATTTAACTCAGTAAATTTGACAGGATGAGGCCATGAAACTTTACTCTTTAAGCTTGAAAGGCTCACAGAAGTCCCCTTTATTACAAAAGACATATAAGGAGCAATAAAGTTCAGGCCCATGCAAGAAGAACTTATCGCTGAAAGGGCATTGGATCTTGCCAATTGGAATGCACCGGCACTTGTTAAATAAGCTACACAATTAAAATGGAAAGGGCAATGATATATTTACATATAGAAAACAAATAAATTTATAGTTTATAAAAGTAATAGTTCCCCTACCTTGCATTAAAGATGCCATGAATATGCTACTATGTGTTTACTTTATCAAGTTACTTTAGGAATATTCAATGAATCCAAGTGCACGTAAGTACACATAGTTATCATAGAGAGTTTGTAAATAATGCATTAGCATGAGAAAAGAAGAGAAATCAATAATATGAATACGAGAATAACAACATAGAAAAATGAAACCGTGATCAATCAAAGGAGTCTGAAATATGATTGTTGGAGTTCCAACGGTCAGTTTCTTGATCGATCACTTAATCAATCAAAAGGCCTATTTTCAACCTAAAAACTAGCCGTTGGAGATTTTCTTTATATAAAAATAGGAGGCCTTTTGGGGCTAATTGATAAACTTTTTTCCACCATTTTAAACTCATTCAAGTGCGATCTAATCCCCTTTGATGTAAGAGATTAAAAGCTAATTAAGGGGCGATTAGTTAGTGATTAAGAATAGATCAAGCTTCCAAGTGCTTATCTTTGTGATTCACTCTATACAAGTTCTTCAAGGTGCAATCTTAAGAAGGAAAAAGGTTAGTTAGTCTACCTTATTGTACATTCTTGTATTGATTTGAGTTTTTATTATTTGCCTCACTTGATTTGCGAGGAGGCCCTCTAATTGGGTGATTAGAAGATGTGCTTTGTAAATCTTTCACACTAGGTATGAAGAAAGCCCCTTGAATGAAGAGAGAGGTGATTAGTTATTCCTTCGAGTGAAGAGAAGGGCCTCAAGTGATGAGGACAGTGTACAGGCTTCACGGCCTTTGACCAAATCAATGTTTCTATATAGTTGGATAGATAAATTAGATTGAGTGGATGTAGACACAAATTTACGCTGACCATGTTATATCCTCATGTCATTTATTTACTTACACTTATATTTTGCCAACACTTCATTATTCATTGTATATGTGAATTTTAGAATATTGCTTTTGCTTGCTTATTGCTAATTGTAATATTAGTAAAGCAAATTAAATTCTATATTAAAGTAAATTAAAGTTTTAATTAAGATTTATTCACTCCCTCTCTAGACCTATTCTAAGATCCTACAGTAAAATCGGTAGGAAAAGCACATTAAGACTTTTCAAATAGGTAGTGCTCTTGCATTATGGCCTAGTAGAAAACATAACTCACCTTCCTTATCCATTGTAGCTGTTGAATGTGCAGCCGCAAGAAGTTATGCACAACTTTTGTGGATCAAAAAGCAATTGGCAGATTACATACATGAATTACAACGAATACCAATGAGGCACAATAGCAATAATGTCATATGATTAACAAAGAACCCTATTTAGCAAAGACCATGTGGACAAAGGAGATGAATTCTTGGGCCATGTTTCACATGGGGAAAAATCACCCCAAATCTCTCTCAAAAAATTCAATTAATTTTTATATTTATTTTACAGCATACACAGCCTTTAGTATTAAAAATCAAGTTGATTTCACATCATATACAAATTATAACCTTAAAAATTAAATTTATTTCATGTCCAACACAAATCTTAATATTAAAATAATAAAATAATTTTATTTCTCTCTATCTTCAAAACAACTAGAATATTTCCAAAAATTTCTTTCTGCCAAAAAACCCATTAGAATATGTCTATTATAAAAAACATATAGACATTTTTACAAAACACTTCATACTTGTAAATTTAACTTTATTATAGGAGAACTTGATATGAAAAATGCCATTGGTATTTGATGTGACTTTCATGATTTACTTGTAAAGAATATTACCATTGTAGGGAATTTGCACGAATCCATTTATTGGAAGTCCAATTCCAACTCCAGCAAGAGTCACTCCAACACTGAATCCCACACCACAGCCAGCACCAACATAGCCAACAACCTCTGGACCAAACCCAGGACCCCATCCAACGCCACAACTTACTCCAATCCCCATGCCCCAAAATGTACCCAGTGTGGGGTGCACTGGATTCCATCTCTCGTATCTCCTAAATATTCCCTTTATAATCATGGGAAGCTGCCAGAGGATTTCACGCTGATTAGAACAATGATGATTTCATTATACTACAATTTTTTAAGACAAAAATCAATGAAACATTAACCGTTTTATTTTCACCATGCTTCCTAGTGAAAAGAAATCCATATTCTTCTAATTCTTCTCAACATGTGCTCATCAAACTCATCTATTACAAGAGTTGAACCAAACAATGTCGCTAGAAGTACCATATAGCTAATAAAAATTACATTGAGCCAGATGGTTCCCAACTTATACTGCCCATAGAAGACACTTGATTCTTTGCAGAAATAAGAAGAAATGGATTCAAGATATCATAAACCACAAAAGATTTATAGCTGCATCAAGTGGATTTTTTTTTGCAAGTCAAATATCATTTTCTTCAACACGCTCATGAAGGTTTGAGAACTTTGCAACAAAACCTTAACTTTAAATAAGAGAAAACCATACAAATCATTTCAAATCAAGCTGATCTGTTTAGTAATAGCTTAAACTTAAATTTAAGTTGTTTAGATTTAAAATGCTTCCAAACAGTATTGCTATGTTCATATGACTTAAAATTTTTAAGCTACTTGAGCCTCAAGTACTTCCAAATGCTATTTTAGACACCAAAAAAATTTAACCTACTTTCAGCTGTTTAAATACTTTAGAAGCTCAAAAATCTCTTTAAACTACTTAAAATATAAGCTGTTTTAAAAGTTGAAGCTTAAAAATTTAAGCAGCTTACACTTATTAATATTTTTAAGCTGTTGCCAAACAGACCTAAGTCACATTCATAGGATTTGGGGAAAAACGGAGAGCTCCAGATAAATGAAAGGCAAGGAAGAAATAGCAGAGAGACAAAGAGAAAGAGAGAGAGAATCAAAAAAATCGAATTACCGGATGCCCATTATCATCTATGCGTCTGAACTGCAGAGGGAGAAATCCTTTTCGTGCTGAATCTTCGCCAGAAATATGCAAACCCTCCGTCAGCAATTAAGAGCTGCCCGTCACAAATTCATCGAGCAAAGAAAATGTTGAAAAACCGAGCGGGCTCTGAACCAGCCTATCACTGGTTCAATCGATCTAACGTTTTTAAAAAAAATTTAAAAAACATAATAATATCTGTCAAAATAAATAATAAATGTTAAAAACAATAAATCTTTTTCATTTTATTCACTTATTAAACAGTAAAAATCTTTGAAATACATATTATTATATTTTAATATAATTTGATAAACAATTTAGTTTCAAAATCAAATAGGACTGAATTATATACTAATTCACAATGAGACTGGTTAAATGAGGAGGTCTAATCTATTTTTTCCATGCCAAGCGGTATTTGCAAATTTATTATGCCAAATAGATCCTGTACTCGTAAAACATTTATGAAAGCGATGTTCTTGTATTTTAATCTTTGCAATTAACCTAACTTATTTTTGATATGGAAATTAACCAAATCAATAGTACTTACTTAAATACCTGCATTTCAAATAATATAAAAATTAAAATGTATATAGGTTTCTGAGATGTTGAAATTTGTTCATGCTAACCTACAGATTTTGAATCGTAGCACTTAGAATCCTTGTGAACTTAAAGTCTGTTCACACCAGTCCACGAATTTTGAATTATAGTATTTGGACACCTAAAGTTAGTGATTTATTTACCATTTGGTCCTTCTATATCTCAACACTTTACATATTTTGTCCATATTAAATGTACAATTTTAAATGATAGAAAAACTACATTGCAATAGTTTATTAATTTTAGAAATTTAAAAACTACGATTCAAAAATCTATGAATCGACATGCAAAAATCTTAAAGCCTCAATTAAAAAAGTGCTACAATTCAAAACTTATAGACCAATGTACAAAAAGCTTAAAACTGCAACACTTTAACAATATATAATTTATTTATCCTTTTAGTTCTGTGAATAAATTAATCAGAAGAATTACAAGCATATACTTAAGATTTTATGCTATAAGACTACTGGAAGTTCATCATTAAGTCTCATGCAAAAACAAAACAAGTCATATTATCTCTATAGATAGTTTAAAAAATCTGAAGGATTCTTTCTAGATTGCTTCAACAATCTAGATGTGCAATATCTGCAAGTACAACGCCAATGAACAAGACCCCTACCCTGTTTAATTTACAAAAACCGAAGTTATCACTTTTCAACAGTAGGTGATTTTTGTTGGGAGAAAGGTCTATCTCTACCCATTGATTTTTGCAATATCTTAATAAGAATATTGGTTGAATTTATACTTTTTGTACTTTAAGTTAGGGTAATGCTATGAATCTACATATATGATTTTCCCGTAGTTGACATATACCATAAAGCATATTTAATGATTTGCCAAAATGCTTTGTAATATTTTCCTAGAACCACATTGATGCATATTTTGAATTCTTTTTTACGATAATACTCCTTTTCGAGAAGTGTTTTCAAGAACTTTAAAATAAAAATTTGAGAATTTCAAGAACTAATCTTTCTTAACCTTAAAAATTACTTATCCCAGCTACACACGTGTCCCTTGCACACTCAAAAGGTACTCCAATAAACATACATGGATGGTTTGCTATCGATTATCCAAAACTCAATCCACTACCTCTTTTTGGTCACCAATCCAAGCTCAATAGAGAATCTATACTCATTCCACTACCCAGCCTCAATTGATGAACTCAAACACATCTAAATTAACGATGATTTTTACGGGGCTCATCCACAACTTCGCCAATGAAGGCCTTGATTGCATTAACTCCAATCAACTGACCTCGAACATCCTATAGACTGCTACATCACCATGAATGATTTTGTAGTAGCTGAAATGTACCATTATTGCATATTCTTTGATTTGCCAAAAATGTTTTATAATATTTTCAAAGATTCATATTGATGTAAATTTTGAATTCTTAGAGTGCAATGCTCATCCATCTTTCAAGAAGTGTTTTTGAGAATAGCAAATTAAAGGTTTGGGATTTTTTGAGAAGTCATCTCTAGCATACAGACATCGATGGCTATGGCTTCGACATCCTATAAGCTTCAAAAAGGTTTCTCAAACTTGAAGATGGGTGCTTAGAAGTTGTAAGCTGAAACTCAAAGGGCATGTTTGATTGCGGATTCAACTTAACAAAAAAATTAGAATCGGATTCAGAACTAAAAGCAGCTTCGCTTGAATCCATGATGTAGATGGTTTCAACTTCATAGCTTTAAAATGGCTTGAAGCTGTTCTTTTGAATTTGAATTCAAATAATTGAAAAAAAGTATATTTGACAAATTCACTTAAGTGAAACAACTTCAACAGGGTTGAAGCTGCTTCATTTCTACTACCAAATCGGCTCAAAAAAGATTATGTCGATGATGAAGTATCGAGGATTAGGTCAATCAAATTACCTTTGAGGAGGCTCGTCAAAGCTATTTATTCAAGGCTTTTATAACAAGACTTGCAAGAATATCGTTGATGGTTACAGACCATGTATGAAGTATATTCCAGCAATGCTAATAATAGTTATACAAAGTGTATTGTTATAAATATACTTGTGAAGGATGTACTACTACAGAGCCTTGGTTTACTTTTATATAAAGAGTTGTCAAGGTTTGGTAACCATTATAGTCTTTTTCAACATTGGTAAATCTCCAGTAATCATTTTTGAAATTAGTGAAATTTTTCTCTACCCTCGTGGTTTTTTCCGTAAAGACATAAAATTTTTGCATTCAATATTCTTTTTCTATTTTGGTGGCAGTCTATTGTTTTATTATTCTATAACGCCTAGGTATTTGAACTTTTTGTGTTCTTTTACTAATTTGAATTAATAGTATGTTTATTTAGAATCTAAGATTTGGTCAGGTGAAATGCTACAGGGAGGTGGAAGCCCAAACATCGTGAACGAGGTATAGATCTGCGGAAGCCAGTTTAACTGTCGCGATCGATGAACAGCACATCGTCCACAAGGATTAGTCGCGACCGATGAACAGCACATCGTCCACGATGCTAAGTCACAATGAACAGAGCATCGTGCACGAGGATACGTAGAGCTGGTGTCACGTGTACAGCTGGGATTCAACAATGAATCCAGGTGTTAAGTCGGTTAACTTTATCCTAAATTGTTGGTTTCGAGTTGCATGCAAACATGCCAAGTGGCACGACCTTCATGCCATGTGTGAGGAAAATGGAAGTTTCAATACTGTGTAGAATGGCATGGCTATGTGTGGGAGAAACAGAAAAGAAAGAAAAAGGAGAAGAAGAAGAGGAAGAAGAAGGAGGAAGAGTTAGAGCGGGACTTGGTGGTTGCATGCGTGCTAGATTGGTGAATCTGGATGGACAATAAGAGGGTGTCTTTGCTTGGTTCACATGGTAGGCAAAACATTTTCGTTTTCTCTATATGTTATAGATGATGAAGTCTAATACAGATTCATTAAATGTATGTTTCTGTGATTTTGACTTTATGATAGGTTAATGAGCTCTTGAATCTAAACTATTGGAAGTAAATAATTATCTAACAGAGTTTAGTATAAAGGGCAGAATTTATGTTCAACAAAACCAGATTTGAGTGAAATTATGTTTGCTATTTAGAAGACTTCTATAATTTTAAAATGATGTCGTATATGTTTCAATAAGAGAAGATTTTGGTGGTTTTCATAGAGATTAAATTCAGAATTCAGAATCTGGGTATTGTAACTCAAACAAAAAACTGAGATTTAAATTGTAGCAAGATTTGATATATCAAATGATCTCTATTTTTAATGAAATTTGGCAGAGGCATATTACAATATGTTAGCTACATCTTTCATGATCAAACCTGTGATTGATTTTGAATTAAAAGTTAGTTTAGGTGGCCTTGAATTTGGGCTGAAATCAGAGATTTCAGAATAATAGATACATATATGGCTTCTGTAATAAATAATCTGTTCAATGTTCTAACTGACCGAAGTTATCATTGATTCATGACTACTGTGATTCTCTTGTTGATATGACCAAATGGATTTACAATTGTAGTGGATTTTGTAACAAATGAATTGCTACTTGAATAATTGTGGGTTTGTTATGTTAATAGTGTTGTTGGGCTATATATATTGAGTTGATAACAAGAAAAATGCCAAGTCTAGAAGACTTGTCTGTAGATGAATTGAATAAAGTGCAACAACTGATTAAGACATTGATTTCTCATGGTATGCGTCTGCCGAAAATGAGCATTGATGATTTTTACTGATAGTCACTAAGAATTGTTCACAGTGATGTTAATGATCTTCAGTCTGCCGCTGAGGGTTGACTGGCATTGATCTTTGATACTGTGCAAACTTGAATAATTGCTGACTATTCAATTTTGTTGGGGCAGAGTGACGATACACCGAGAAATCAGGGCTAATTGATGAAAGGGGGATTAAGCATCGTCCCTGATGTTTCGTATGAGAAATTTTTGTTTTGTTATGTACCATATTTTCCTCTACTTGCGCCTTAAGGGTATTTATAAACGGGATTAAGGGATTATTGTATTGATGTTGTTGTGGGGGACACTGGGCTAAGTATCATGACCAAAGTTAAACGATATTGTGGGAAAGTTGTAGCTTAAACATTAGTAATATGAGATGCTGGCTTAAGCATCGTGACCGATGGTACGAGCGATTCAGAGGGATCGATGTGTAGTATTTCTGATATTATGGGGATACCGTGATTTAGTATTGATTAGTTAAGGCCAACCAACGGATAGAATACACATCGTGTCCAATATTGTGGGGATGCTTGGCCGATATTGTGATAAGCCGAACCAGCAGAATGAACAGAATTGTAGTCAATGTTTTGGACGATGCTGCAGCTTAACATCGTGAGTGATGTGTAGGAAGATCGAACCAGCAAAATGAGTTGTATCTGATGTTGCAGGGATGTCGTAGTTTAATCATCGTGACCGATGATGAGAATGGTTGAGCCATCGAATTCGAGGCTTGACGTCTCTTTAAGAGAATCTGATAATATGATATGATTACAATCACTGTGCATATGTAATTTTATTTAGAGTTTGCTTTGTCTACTCAGCCCTTGTGTTGGAGAACTGATGCCTTTATTTGGCAGATATTCTTTCACCAAGGCAAGCACGGGGCAAGGGCGTGGAGACGAATGCGGCATAGTAATGTTTCTTGTCTTGAAATTTTATTGCGTAAACTCTGAACCTCTGTATTGTGGTGTATTATGAACAAATGGTGTAATTTTAGTGATTTAACTATTTGAAGAAGGAGAATTTTATCTCTAACATCTCGACTGTTAGTAATCTGAGTGCGGTGATGTTGACGCACGGGTTACTGGCGGTCGTGATGTTACAAATTCGCTTTATATTGATATTGATTTTCGACAACAACCAATTTAGCAGTCAAGATTTTTTGATGGAACAAAGTGGGAAGGTGATAAAGAAAAAAAGAAGAAATGTAAGCAACAGAAACCACAATTTTGCATAGAGAACCTAATTGGAAAAAATCATGATGTCAAGTTGGAGGTAGCTTGAAGAGTTCATTAGGAATGGATATGGTGTTTAGAGTCCTAAAGTTTACAACGTTTCTAATCCAAGCTATGGACCTCTTTGTAGTTGGAGATACGAGCACTTATATAAGCATTAAGTTGACCCTACCAATTGCTACAATGAATGAGAATTGATTCTTCATCATTCTTGATGACGTTGACAATATTCTTTCATTTTCTTGAGTAATTGTAGAAAGGGTCATCCTTAACTAATAATAAGAACTGACCGTTGTCTTTCGCACTAATGGTACAAACTATCGAGATTTGAGATCATGATCTTGTAAGGAATATTTCTTTTGTAGTATCATTATCGAAATATTTCTTCAAGGCTTTGTATGGAGTTTCTCCTCTTTAATTGTGTCACTTGTGCACTTGGGATTAACTTCTAATTTTGGTATTAATAATTTTCTTCCAAGATCAAAGCGCTTCATTTCAATTGTAATTTTACTACAACAATCAACAGTAGTTTGCCACATTGGTTGGGGGATCCTTTAAAAAAAATGAATGGTATCAAATGAAATTTTGCTTCCTATTGTGCAAAAGTAACAATCTTTAGGTCTTTTATATTTTCTACGACATCTCTTTTATATTTTCTACGAGATGTTGTCGATCTTGAATACGGGGTAACATTGGAAAGGGAGCTAGATTCTTTCTCCTCTTTTATAAAAAGATCAATAGCTGAGATCCTAGAATTCAAACAAATGCCCACTGCTGCTTACTAAGTCACTCTGACAAGTTTGGTTAGAGGAATATTTTTAAAGAGAGAAAATATACTATTTTTTGAATTTGATGAAAAATAAAGTTATTTTAATATTGAGATAAGTATAAGAAGTCAAAAAATGTTGATTTTATTGTTAAAATTTGTAATTTTTGTGAAATAAAATTGATTTTTAATATTGAAAATGAACCAAATGAGCCCAATCTTCCAAACTTATGAGAAGGAAATGAAAGCAAAGAAAGAAGAGAAGAGTCCTTAGTGTCTCCTGAAGGCCAGAATCCACGGTTGCATCATCTCCCATGGCCTCTTTGAGAACCAAAGGGGAATTTGAGTGTATGTTAAAGGATTCTCCGAAGAGAGTGACACTCGAGCACTAAAATGTTAAGTGTTGTTGGATCCCCTTAGGGTATTAGTCAGCAGCAACCCCTTGCCTTTCTGAACCTACACTGGATGGCAAAGGGTTAGTTGAGCACGAAAACACAACTCAAGGGGGAAGGTGTCGAAATAGAGAATGGACAGGACAAAGGCAGCACAAGTGGAGCTATTAGTACTGATGATTCTGAGATAGTGCTAACCTCACTCAGCCTTCTCTTCCTCGTGTATTCCCGGTGGTCATAAAAAAGAAGAAATTTTGAAGAAACTTACTGATGACAACTTTCTTCGAGAAGGCTTCTTGTTCCTCATCCTCCTAATAAGGAGGGATTCCACCAAAAAAACTACTATCTTGAGAGAGAAAGAGAATGAGAGTGAAAAAGGGCAATACCAGATCCGAAGTGGAATTCGACGGAAGAAGCCGGAGAGGAAGAGCTATGAAGAGAGGAGAAAATGCCGTTGGATAGAAAGCAGCCGTCGCTTAGTGCAGGGGGTGAAGAGCTGCTCTGCTATTTATTCATCTGTGGACGCATTCCTCAGTGTTTCTTCTCGATCTGGCATCTTCCTTGTCTTCTCTCTCTCGCTCGCTCGCTCTTCTGGACTCCAATCAGAAACGCTACAACTTGTGGCATCTTCCTTTAAAGTTGAATAGATATTTTTTTATTAAAAATTATAAATAAAATAAAATAAAATTAATTATTATATTAAAATAGGTAAAAGACATGATATAAAGTTAGTTGTTATGTTAGAATAAATAAGAAATGTGATATAAAATTAATTATTATTTTAATAATATGTATAAAATATAAAATAAAATTAATTTTTAATATTAAACTTTATGTGTGATGTGATATGATTAATTAAAATTAAATTAAATTAATTTTTCGATTTTAAACAAACATGGACTAAAAAAGGGTAGAATCGATGGGAGGGCGACGACGTTTACACCGGCGAGGGAAAGAGCCATGGCGATAGCGAAAACACAAACCCAACAGCGAAGTGATTAAAGAAAATTAAAAGAACATGCAAATTCTTGAATTTTTGTTTTCTTGAATTCCTATGCGAAATATGCAGACTTGGGGTGAGTTTGCCTGATCGGTATTTAGTTTGAATTCAGTTTGAATCGAGGTTATCATCTCACGAGTTATAGAGCTCATTTGATTCAAATTTTTTTTAGATCAATTCAAATTTTAACTGTAAAAATTAAATTTATTTCACGACCAATGTCAATATGAATATTAAAATTAACTTTATTTTATATTTTATATATTTTTTAATATTAAATTAAATTTTTTTATTAAATATATAAAATAAAATATTTTTTTATTTAAAATTTTACTCTAGAACTAAACGAGTTGAGAGTCAAATTTCATGATAAGATCAAAATAATTCAAATTGAACTTCAGCTAAAATTCTTAATATAATAATATAAAAAATTATATAATGTATTTATTTATTATTTTTATAAAAAATATAAAACATGTTGGTTACAAATTTATTAGAAAAATCTGTGTGTACTTATTGACTCATGTTTAAAAATTAATAAATGATACTTAATTTTTTTCTAAAATAAATATTAACTTATTATGAATTTGAGTTGACTCGATTAAAATTAAAGCCATCACAAAATCGAATGCTATTCAAGTTAAGATAAATCAAACTCAAAACAATTTTAGGCCATAATCAAAACCCAAATCAATTTTTAAATCAAAGAGACAAATTTAATTGTGAAATTAACATCTGTTACCTCAAATATCTATTATTTTTAAGCAACACCTCTAAAGTCTATTATTTCCATATAACATCCCTCATTTTGAGGTAAATTTATAAGCAGCGCCCTACTTTTGAAATTAGATGACGTATTGCATGAAAATAATTAGGCCTATAAATGGGTCGGATCTTGATCAGATCCGATCCGCGATCCAAACCAATTATCTTATGAAACGGAGTAAATTTTTGACTCACACGATTAATCCGAAAAATCGACCCGCTTCGTTTAAGTATTACCGAGTCGGATCCGGGTCAATGTTGATCCGACCCGGAAAAAATCCTATACGGAATTTATAAGTATTAAATTATTTTACGTATTTATATATTTATTATTTAATTATATATGTTAATTATTGTTTTATTTTATGAAGATTTTAAAATATGACTAAGGCCTATAATTATTAAAGAGGCTATTGCAAGTTATTTTAAGTGCAGTAATTAGGAAGTACTTGTATTATAAAGTGAGATAAATAGCTATAAATATTTTTTATCGTTGAGATGAAATGTTTAGTACTAACTTTAACAAAATTGTGCTTTATTTTTTTGTAATATTTTCATTTACATTATTGTTTCTATATTTTGTAATATTGTATTGTAATGTTGATGTCAGTGATATGATTTTATATATTATTCATATATTTTCTACTACAGTGGATTTATATTATAAATTTTAGTCATCAAAATTTCATTTAAAGATATAAGAATATATATATAATTAATAGTTGCAGTCATTAAAAAAAATAGTATTAAATTATGTAAAAAAAGTTCAGGGTCGACTCGAAATCCTATCCGAAATCCGAACCTTGGCGGGTCATGGAATGGATCTGGGTTGACCTTGATCCGATCCGATTTTTAATCCGATCCAGATATATCAGAATCGGATCCGAGTCGGGGTCAACCTGATTCGGATCTGATCCGTTGACAGCCTTAAAAATAATGAACTTTGGGGTGTCGTCTGAAAATAGTGAATCTCTGGGAGTGACAGATATAAATTCCCCAATTTAATTTGTATCTAACTCTATTCGAACTTTTAGAAAGAATCTAAAGGTTGAGGAGCAATGCTACAGCCTAGTGAGTCTGTTCTCTTGGCCTTGTGCAAACTTGATCGGTGAACACTTAATTAGTGTCACGTCTCCAAAATATTACGTATTTTTTCTTTAGGATATGCCAAAATAAATGAGGCATGACGGAAAAAAAGGATGACTAAGATATAGCTAGGAAAGTTTAAGTAGTTAATAAACAAACAAACTAATTCAAACTTTTTCATTATCAAAGAAAATTTCACAATTAGAGATTAAAGCAAAGGAATATATTAAACTATAATTATTTCAAATGTTCAGAATTTAAAAAATGAAAATTAAATCCTAACTTCTTAAAATTCCTCTCTATCATATTCTCTATTCCCTTGTGCTTTTTGTTGACCTGCAGTACCTGCCATAAAATGATGTTAGTTCGAAACAACGTGGACTGAGTAAATAAATTCAACTATAATAAGCTAAACAAAATATTTACATACAATATTTAAATACTTTTCCTTTTTATTAGAGTACCATGATAACATCTTTTATAATTAAATATAAATATAAGAACACCATTCGATATACAACAGTATAATAATAAGAATTTGCATAAATAAATAAACACAATGCTATAAACAATTTTAATTAATTTCTTATTTTTAATTTGGGCCCTTGGGATTTTGGAATATAGTTCCCTGTCTGCTTCAGCCCCTGTGGTGAGATCGTCATCTCACGATAATCAGTTGCCCCTAGGCCCTAATCACATCTCTTTGAGCACTGTGAGTCACATACGATCTCGCTGTCCTCCATGAGTCCTTCTACCTCATGAATAGAGTTTGGGGTCTTATTAATTTATTTAGAATAGTTCACATTATAAGTAAATTTATCCAAATTTTATTTTCACGACTAATATAGATGCGGTTATATCGAGATCCCAACATCTTAATCTTATTGAATTGTCGCAGTGAAGCTATTGAGTTTTAAATATAAATAATTCTTATGAGCTAGTTTCATTACTCGCTAAAGATCATAAATCTCGTCTTGATTTATATTATCATCGTCATCATCCATCAGTTTTCATAGTAGAGTAATTAAAATAATATTCATTCAAATCATTATACCGTTGTACATATATAGCAGCAAATTAATCAGTTAATAAGCCATTGATAGAGCCATGATTAACTATGAGGAAATAAAATCAATTAAAGTTAATATGTGTAATTATAATAAAGTTAATATAATTATAATTATTTTATATTCTTCTCAAACAATCACTTTACATATATGACATAATTTAACTCCAAGGCCAGTATTATAGGAACGCCATGATCAGCGCTTTCGATTTGCCGGACGATTAAACTATTCCAAGATAGCTTAAGGCCGAATCGCAAAACATAAAATTTCTCTCCCTTTTTCTACTTGAATTCATCATTGATAATTAAAATCGATGAACATAAATATAAAATTTCTAGGAAATCTCTTAGTCCTAGAATTTATATTGAATAAAGAAAAACACTAAAATTTCTAGGGGTCTTTAACAAAAATTATCCCAAATCTTTTCAATATTTCGCATAAATCAAACTAACGAGGGTATGCAAGAGATTAAGCAACAAACGTGATTCCATGATCCATCATGTAAATTTCATCTAATTTAAAATAATAATTTATCTTGAGAAATTTAAATTTATATACTCGTTAGAGTCGTTCGCCCACCTCTTATTTCATCACGAACGAACGAATGATGTCGGACGAAAATCTTTTCGATCCATGGCAGGAATCCTTCTCTTTCTCTCTCTTATTTTTCTCTCTCTCCTGTGATTTTCTCTTGGAACTGACGCACAAGATAGGGAAAAGAACGGTTCATCCTAACTTATTTCCCATTTAGCCTCTAATAAAATAATAATTAATCAATTACTTAATTATTTAAGATTAAATTGCTCTTAATCTTACAACTAGACTCTAGATTATTATAAGGGATAATTTAGTCTAATCTTTAATGATAAATATCCAACTAAAATATCTTTTAATTTTAAATTATTGTTACTATTATTATTTTATAATTGATTCAAAATTTCATACAAATAAAATAAATAAATAAAATTATTTATATAAATCATACATATTAATTAAAATCACGAAATTATTATTAATAAATTAAAATCGACATGCAGGGCATTACACTAAGTGATTTAAAAAAAAAATTATACCTACTTTTACAACAAAGTTAAGTACATGAATGGGCAAATTTGAAAAAAAAATGTATATATATTTATTGTTAATTTTTTAAATTTTATATTAAAACTGTCTAATTATTTTGGATTGGATCAGAGAAAATAAATAGTTCAGTGAATCGAATAAACCCAATCCTAAACTAGCTTTGTTGATCGCATTTATCAATCCCAAACTTTGCATGGGATTAAGTTTGTTATCCAGCCAACTTAAAGATCAGATTGGAACAAAGTCGGGCGATATCCAATTTTCGTCTCATGGTTTGGACTCAATTTTTTAGGCCGCATTTGGTTCGAACTTTTAACGCGTCATTGCCGGGTCCCAAGTCCCGGATAAGAAACGCAGAGGGTTGTGTTAGACAGTTGACAGACAGCATAAAACTTGTCGAATAAATCATGACATAAATTCTTTAGAAAATTGTGCTAAAATTAGAGCGTTCTCTGGAAGCGACATACTATATTGTCTTAATACAATGAAAAATGTGCAAGGGTCACTGCATCGGTGCTCGAGTATAGTGAAAAGTAAGCAAGGGTCCTCATATTCATCCATGATAGACAGCCTGACGGACAAGTTAATAGAGTTGGTAGATATTAAGATTCATAAAAAAAATTAATATTTTGTGCCTGCAAAAAATAAAATAGGTTGGAGAGAAAGCAAGAAAATTGATAACTTTTAGGTTTTAAACTTTAGTATTCTAGTAAGAATAAAAATAAGAATGGAGTAGGTATAATTCTGAATAAGATCTTGAAGGATTATGTAGTGAAAGTTAAGAGAAATTATAATAGAATTATAGCTTTAAAAATTATAATCAATGAGATAATTATTAACATTATATGTGTGTACGCTCTTCAAGTAGATTTAGATACAAGCATAAAAAAAAATTTTAAAATAATTTGGAAGAGTTAATATAAGAAATATCTCAGAAAAAAAGATAATTTATTAGAGAAGATTTAAATGGACATGTTGAAAGTTTACTGAATAATTCAATAGCATCCATGGTGGATATAATTTTGAAGAGACTAATGAGTAGGGCAAAATAATTTTAGAATTTTCTTCAGTATATGATCTTGTAATTGCTAATACTTTATTTAAGAAGAAAGATGAGCATGTTATTATGTATAAGAATGAAACTTCAAGAACTCAGATTAATTATTTTCGTATAAGAAAATGAGATCGCTTGAATTATAAAGATTGTAAAGTCATTTCAAATAAATATTTGACTACCCAACATTGATTAATAATTTTAGATTCCAAGATAAAGTATTAGAAAAAAAGAAATAAGCTGAAACCCTATCCTCAGACTCAATGGTGAAATCTAATGAATAAGAACAAATATATATTTAGAAAGAAGGTTCTAAAACTTGGGCAATAAAATATTGACGGAAAAATTAATCTTATATGGCTGACTATTGCCAACTGCATTCCTAAGGTGGTAAAGAATGTGCTGGGAGAATCCAAAAAAATGATTTCAAATAATAAGGATGCTCAGTGATGGAAAGATAATATACAAGAAAATTTAAGAAAAAGAAAATTTGTTATAAAGATTGTTTAAAAATAAAAATATGAATAAGTTGGAGAAATATAAAGTGGCTTGACGAAAATCTAGCAAAGCAGTCGGCAATGCAAAGAATATGACTCTTGGGAATTTATAGAAGAAGCTAGATACTAAAAAAAGGAGAAAAATAATTAAATAGGATGGCTAAGGCATGAGATAAAAAAATTAAAGACTTAACTCAATATTAAGAATGAAGATCAAAAAGTATTTTTCACTGTAAAAGATATCAAAGATAGATGAATGAGTTACTTTCAACAGCTTTTAATAAATATTATAAAAATTCAATTGATCTTACTGAATTCAATACCGCAAAAGAAAAATAAAAATTATTCTTACATCTAACGTATCAATAAAGCTGAAGTCTAAAAACTTTAAAAAGATGAAATGTAAAAAAGCAGTGGGATCGAACTATATCCCAATAGATGTTTGGAAGTGTTTAAGAGATTAAGAAGTATTTTAACTTACTAAATTATTTAATATAATTTTGAAGACTGAAAAAATACCAAATAAATAAAGAAAGAGTATATTGGTACCTATTTATAAGAATAAAAGTAATGTACAAAATTGTATAATTATAAAAAAATTAAATTAATGAGTCATACTTTAAAACTTTGAGAAAGAGTGATCGAACATAGGTTACACTATAATACTAAGGTATCAGAGAATTAGTTTGGTTTTATGTCAGGTAGATCTACTATGAAGGCTATTAATTTATTAAAAATTTAAGAAGAGAAAAGAAAACCTACATTTAATTTTTATTAATTTAAAAAAACTTATGATAAAGTTTCAAAAGAAGTACTTTGGATAATTAAAAAAAAAAAGAGATTTGCACTACTTATATTCAAGTTATTAAAGACATGTATAAATAACCTGTTATTTGTGCTCGGATACACAGAAGTTTGACTAAGAATTTTTTTTTTACAGTTAGATTACACAAAGATTTAACTTTAAGTTCGTATCTTTTTTACTTTAATTATGAAAGTCCTGACTGGACATATTCAAGATGGGGTGCTTTGGTATATACTCTTCATAGATGATATTATCTTTATTGAGAAAAACTAAAGAGAGAGCTAAAGTAAAACTCGAGTTTTAAAGGAATGCTCGAGAATCTAAAGGTTTTTATCTCAGTAGATCAAAAACTAAATATATGGAGTATACATTTAGCTAAGAACAGAATACTTATATTGATAATTTGATAATTAGTGATTAAATTGTCAAGAAGAATGAGCGATTTAAATATCTTGGATCAATTATATAAAATAATAGTGAAATAGATAATGATGTTATTAACAGGATTCAAGCGCCTCTTGGGACTCTCTCTTTCTCTTGGGACCCCCTACTTCCCACTGTCAACATCTTCTGGTGCTTTCATTGAGACCCGAGAGGATAGTGGCTAGAATGCGTAGAACCAACTCTGCAGCCCGCAGCATACACTCAGGAGAACCATCTGTCAGGGCGCCAGGTGACGAGGCTTCCGCTTCAACATCTCGGCACCACGCCAGATCTACTTCTTCCTCTAGAGATACTCGCATTACAGAGTTGCAGGGGATGCTGGCGAACCTCACTAATTTGGTTACTGGTCTTACAACACAACAGACCGTGATCCTCAAGCAAACTCAACCAGTTTGCGTCGCTGTCTTGCCCCCTGCACCTCTCTCGCCGGTTGCTGTGGCCCTTGAGCCTTTTCCGTCGGTCGCGACAGCGCCTCCACCTCTCCCGCCAATTGCGCCGGCTCCAGCCCCTTTCTTGTCTGTGGCAGCGCCTTCTGTTCATCGTCTGGCTCTTCTCGGCCACCCAAACGCCCTATTTCATCTCAAGAGATCCCCTAAAATCCTCTTCCACCATGTCCACTATCGCAACCTTCTTTTTTTCCTCCAGCTTTCCCTCCTTTCCTCGCTGGGCTAGAAAATTTTCATCCAGACTTAAAGATAAATTTTATAAAATTATAGTAAGACCAGCGATAATATATGGTGTGAATGCTGGCCTTTAAAGAAAAAACATACAAATAAAATAAATATTGTAGAAATGAGGATGCTAAGGTGGATGTATGGATATACACGAAAGAATAGAATAAAAAATGAATATATCAAAAAGAAAGTTATTGTTACACCAATTAAGGATAAATTTAAAGAAAGTCGGCTTAGATGGTTTGGATATATAAATTGTAGGCCGATTGAAGCTTCGGTTAGAAAAATTGAGTTATTAAATTTTGCTCATGTACAAAAAGAAAGAGAGAGACCAAAGAAGACATGACAAAAAATTATAAGGAATGATCTTATTTACTTAGACTTAGATAAAAATTTGATAATTGATAGAGCGCAATAAAAATAAAGAATTCGTGTAGCCGACCTCACCTAGTGGGATTAAGGCTTAGTTGTTGTTGTGTGGTTCGAACTTTTTTTTTTAGAAGAAAAAAATATTTTATTTTTTAAGTTTAATAAAAAAAAAATTATTTTAGTATTAAAAGTGTATAAAATATGAAATACTTTAAATTCGAATACTCGTATTTATATTATTTTATAGTTAAAATTTGTGTTGGGTAAAAAATTTTACTCGAACTAAATGAGGCCAAATCTAGAAAATAGCGCTATTTTTAAATCATTTTAATTTATATATAATGCAATAAAGTTATATAAACTCATGACAACAAAAAGCAAATATTTTACATACTTTATCATAAACTAATTTAGCCTAACAATAAATAAGCATTACAAAAAATTAAAATAACTATTTATGATAATGTATTAATCAGAAGCTACTTTTTTCATCTTGATTTTATCTATTGAAAATTGAAATTCTTATAATATTACATTAAAACGATAATAAAAATATAAAAATCAATTAACATTTTTTTGTAAAATATTAAAAAAATATTTTTATAAAGTACAAATATGTAATTTAACTTTAATTCTTGTCGAGCTAATATCGAATCAGATCAAAGTAGATTTAAAAATTGAATCACAGCTAAAAACACAGCAGGCCATTTATTTTGAGATGAATCTCAAATGAAATGATATAAAAAAATTTATTGAATCGAGTCACCTGATCAATTCATCGTTTTAGTAGCCAAACTAATATACGATTGTGCACGCCAAGCCTCACACTAACAAAGTAGAATAAAAATTTATAGCATAAGCTACAATAATAGGTTAAATAAAAAAATAATATTATGATACCTAATATTTTTAAATTTACTACATTTTTATATGTAGCTTTTTTATTTTTATGCATATTATTTTATTATATTACAAGTATTTTTATAGAATACAATAATGTCAAATAGAAATTTAATCAAACTTCTCCCTCACCTCTTTAAACTTTAAAATCTTAAAATAAAAAAATTAAAGAACTTTAAAATAACAAAAGTATAATTTAATTTCTCTACATACATATCATTTTATTTATAAATAACTCAACCTAAACTTAACTTATTTATAAAATTAGGTCAAAATTAGTGACCTAAATCCAACTCAAATAATAAACGAGTTGGGTTAAACCAGCAACTCAACTCATTTATAGAATAAATATTGATAAAAGTGTATTTTGAATCTGATTTGACTCAATTATGTATAACTCAAATATGATTTATTTAATAAACAGGTCAAAATTCATGATTCATATCTGAAAAATTCGGATCAAATTTTGGTCGAGTTCACAAATCGGGTCATATATTGTCAACCCTACCCGAAGACTGAAGCTTGAAGCCTCAAGCCTCAATCTTGAAGCCTATGGCCCGAAGTTTAAAGCCTGAAGCCCGAATCATTAGCATAAACTCGAAGCCCGAAACCTAAAGCTTAAAGCCCCAAGTATGACCCCCAACCCTTATTTCTAGAAAAAAGGGGGCATATTGCATCTGGACCTTGAGATTTAAGGGGCATTATAAATTGATCCAAACTGTTTAAAAACCTAAATTTGGGTCTTTAAAATTGCAAAAATAATATAATTTTAATTCCAATTAAGATATATTTATTAAATTTTTATTATTATGCTGTAAGATTGTTATCATTAGTTAATTTTTTAAATTTTTAAAATATAATTTTAAAACACTATCATTTATAGTTTTAAGTTTTAAACTTTTTAGTGAAGGGAAAATAAGAGATTGGTAAAATAAAATTTTAAAATTTGGATAAATTTTTGAAGAAGTATAATGATAAAAGATGCAGTGGTACTCTAAAATATTAAATAATTTAAATTAATAAAAAATTGACCAAAATATATAATTATTTATTAAAAAAGCCAACAAAAATTATAATATTATGGAAGATGAATAAAAGCTATAACACTTTTACAAATTTATTTATTTGATATTACACTTTTATAAATTTAGACACCCCACTATGTGTTACATGGCGCATCAAATCTGAGCATAAAGGCCCTGTTTAGCGTGAGGACTAAATCAGGACCAAAGTGATACTAATTTAAAAAATAACAATAATAATAATAAATTAAATTTTTTAATTATTCTACACAAATTCTAATAAATAAAAATATTATTTTACTTTATATACTCAATAATTTTTAATAAAAATTTATACTTTATTTCATATGATAGACTAAAATATTTGAATCTAGTATTTTGATCTATGATGTAAAATAAAATTAATTTTTTTATTGAAAATTATTGAGTATGTAAAGTAAAATAATATATTTTTATATTAAAATTTATGTAGAATGATTAAAAATTTTTATTTATTATTATTATTATTGTTGTTTTTTAAATTAGTATCATTTTGGTCCTGATTTAGTCCTAGCGCCAAACAGGGCCAAAAAGTTGAGACGGTCAAGTGGTTGGCCCAAGGAGCATAACATATAATTCACCCCTGTTTATTTGACAGTTCAAAATTAGTCTGATTTAGGGAGCATTTTATTTGATGTTATCTTAATATTATGTTATGTTATCTAGAGAAAGCAACCATTTGGTTTAATGACATCTATAAATAATCTTCTATTAGATTATAAAATTATTAGTTAAAAGATGACATCTAGATTACATAATATAATATTAAAATAACAACGAATCAAACGCCCCTTAATTTTAAACAAGCACGTCATATTACACATAAAAATTAATATTAAAAATTAAATTATTTTACATCATATATATATTACCAAAATAATAATTAATTTATATCATATTTCTCACATATTGCAACGTAATAACTAACTTTATATCACATCCCTCACATATCTTAATATAATAATTAATTTATTTTTTATTATTCATAATTTTTAATAAAAAATATTTTTATTTAAATTTAATTTTAAACTTATTAGGAGTGATCTTAGTTACTTAGACTTAGATAAGAATTTGGTAACTTATAGAGCGCAATGAAAATAAAGGATTCATATAGCCGACCTCAGTTAGTTGGATGAAAGCTTGATTGTTGTTGTTATTATTAAAATTAAATTTTACAAATAAAAAGGCCTCCATATTCCGAGCTGCGTGGGTCTGATAATATAATTCATTTTCAGACCAACATGGTCCTAATCATGGAGAAGTTATTGGGTTCGAACGGCGCAATGTTCGGAACTCAATCAGAGGGCGCCACTTGTGCCATACAGCTGGGTCCGGGCACACGTGGCAGTTTCTGATTGAGCATAAGAACGATGCGTGGTTCGAAACCAATAATTTTTCCTAATTATGACATCTGTGGGGACCAAGTTGACCGGCCACGCATGTGGAAGTCATCGCAACAGCAGAATGGCACATTGAAATTCGACATGCATCTTTGAACCCCGCATGTTTTGTGGTGTGCATAGCTCAGTTTTCTGGGTGAAAACCTGGGTGTGAGGCTTCTTTTGCAGCCGCATTTCTCTGTATTTTCTTAACGTACATCTCCCGCCTAACTGAAGTTTTGATCGATGGTCTTTTTGTAATTTCACCATCAAGTTACTCGCTGCTATAAAAGTTTGGTCTGGAGCCGCCGTAGCGCGGTGAGCAGCGGATGCGCCACCTACGACCGTTCGTCTCCGGCGATCCTCCGAATCCCTGGAAGAGAAATCTTCCGCCAAAGCTTCCAAATTCCAATGGATTATGAGCGAATCGAGAAGGCGACGACTCTGGTAAAATCAAAAACGTGCATGACTCGAGCTCAGCTTTCACTTTTCCCGATGTAATCTCAGATCGATGAGGGATTTTAGCTTTCAACCTCGATTTCCATGCAGTTTCGTCAGTTTGCTCTCCTTTTTTTTTCTGGGTGCGGGGGAGAGGATACTGACGGTGTTGCGTGCTGCAGGGAGGTGGGCTTTCACCGAGAAGGCTCCGGGCTCTGCTTCTCGGAGTGGAGAAGTGGAGGAAAGTGGAAGAGGATAAGGTGGTGAGATCTGAGCTCGGAGAGGTGGAGCACCGACGTCAGATTCTTGCGACCCTTTCTTTTATTAGGGCTTTTGGGTGGTTTTCTTTAGTTGATTTTTTATAATCGGATCTGTGACGCTGAAATGGGTTTCGGCAGGCGACAGCACGGCGGAAACCTGCAAGGATGTCGACATTGTGAGCTTGAGCTCTAGGGTCAGGTTGCCCGGCGAGGACGTGCCGGATGCGGAGAGCTTATCGTCCGGTTTCGAGTTTCAAAGGGAGGAGCGCACGCAGCAGCACAGGTCCGCGCTCATGCCGTTTTTCGCGAAGCCGGCGCCGTCGAAGTGGGACGACGCGCAGAAGTGGATACCCGTTACAACGTCCGTTCGGCCGGGGAAACAGATGAGGATGATGGGTTTTATGGGAGGCAGGCAGCATGCGCCGCCGGCGAAGGTGGTTTTTGAGATCATGGGAGATTCGGTGACCAAGAGGATCGATCTGAACCAGGCCAGGAAGGAAATTGGCGGGCAGAAGGAGATGACTTGTGTGCCGGAATCTTCCTCAGCCTTTGATTTGAGCATGGATCCTACTCCAAGCTTTGGGGACTCTGCACATGATTCTGCAGGTTAGCGTTTACTTGGGCTAATTATACTGTCTTGTGCATTCTCTTTATGGTTGTTGAAATGAATCTATCAGCTGCTTTCATCTGCATAACTTGCAACAATATTTTGAAGTTTCATTAGTAAACTGCTTTAACTTCTTATAGACTGTAGTGGAGAAACATTTAAATATGTAACAAGTTAGTCATGCTTTCCGCCATGGTACAGAGGAGACTGTGATAACCCAGGAAGAGGGCAAGGGCAAGGAGTGATCCCGAGGTGATGTCCATATGATCGAATCTGAACCACCCTGACAAGGAGCGGCTTCTTGCAGGTTCCTAGGTGGAGGGGCACATGAATGAATCTTCTTAGGAAGAGAAAAGAGTTCCTGAACTGTATTAGCAATTAACGTGATCCTAATATGTAGAGGCTTTTGTGGAAAAAACTCAGTTCTCTAAACTAAAGTGGATAATACTCATGAGATGTCACAGAGACTAACTGGATTTAAAACTTGTAGCTGCCTCTGTGTTTTTATTTGCAACATATTGTATCTTTGCCATGAATGAGTTCCTTTTGTTGCAGACATAATCCATGACTAAACTCTGGCATTGATCCCTTAGATCCCCTCTTCTTTTTTTGATTCTCTCAGCAAGGTGGTGTTGTTTGGAGCTGCAAGAGTAACTGTATTAGCTATGCCATTTCAAAGTTTACAATTACTTGCTGATATTTTTGTAATCTGCACTGCAGATAAAGTTGATATGGACTAACTGCATCAGGCCTTTTTGTATTGCCACATACATTGTGATCATTTAAAACCTGTTCTGTTAATGTTTGTTTGCTTCGTGCACTCGTGCTGCCGTTATCTATAGTAGTTAATTGATTTGGATAGTTAGGCCAGCAATGGGGGGCCTTTTTTATGTTGTCTTGAGTTTACTTGCTGATCTTTTTGTAATCTGCACTGCAGATAAAGTTGATATGGACTAACTGCATCAGGCCTTTTTGTATTGCCATATGCGTTGTGATCATTTAAAGTTCCGTTAATGTTTGTTTGTTTAGTGCGCTTGTGCTGCTGTTATCTATAGTAGTTAATTGATTTGGATAGTTAGGCCAGCAATGGAGGGCCTTTTTATGTTGTCTTGAGTACTAATCCTTCTGGTCTCAATTAGTTACCTTTTTGTCCTGTGACCACTTGTACAGAAATGTCCTAGGGGGTCCAGGTGAGTACTGTATAGACTTTGTTTGGGTCAGGTAAAGGGTTTATGGTATCTCTTGAACTCTAATAGTTGCCACCTTCCTCCTCTTTCTTAATTTCGAATTACTAATGTTAGTGAATTTTCTATCTGCCTATGTTAGAGAATATTAGGGTGAACCTGCTTGAATTTCTGATTTGCCTGTGGTTGATTTATGTTCACATTCAATTTTATATGATAATTATGCTATATTAATGTGGTTAGAAGGTAAAAGTACAAATACATGAACCAGCCCATCTCTCCTGAATTGAAGGATTTTAGAACCAAACCAGAGTTCAAATCGATCAAGCAATTGGTACCTATCATGGTCTGACCAATTAAAACATTGCTAATTCAGTCAAATGGCTACAATTATCTTTTAGTTATACAGACATCACAATATTATCTAAAACTATAAAATTACTTTAAAATAATGAATGGAAAATTTAAAGTAAAACAACTAATGCTTCAAATGTAAAATAGTACTCTAACAATCAAATGTTGAATTAAACTAATCTGTATGGCTCAGCTGTGGATTAGTTTAATCCTTCCCAACCCAGTTTTAATGATGTTTTATTTTTTTTGATGGATTGGATCAAGATGCGGATAGGTTTGCGGTGGAATGAGGTTCGACCATTCGGTATACTCCGCTTTTAAAATCCTTGGCTGAATTGCCATTTCATTTGCAACTCTCATTAGACAATCCACTTGTTAGAGACCTATTGAACAAAGAACCCAAATTGACAATATTTCTTATTCTTATTGGCTCATCCAACTCTCATATGTTCTACTGTAATTTTTGGTGATGGTGTTGCTTATGATTGACATGTTTGGTAGAGAGATTTTTCATGCACGAATGTGTTGGTTATATTTTACAAGAAGATCTGATTGAACTTAATCTATCTACTCTATGCTTACACTCATTTCCTCTAAATATCTGGAAAAGAAAAATTCACAAAACATGCTATATAGGAGTGGTTGTTGAGTATAGGATTAGTGTAGCCGAGATTCGGATGTTGAGATGACATTATAGTGGATTGCATTATAGATGATTGTATTGGAGTGTGGGTGAGCATAGCGCCTATCATGGATAAGAATACGGAAGGATTTTTAGGGGTTGTTTGGTGTTGGAGGAAAAAAAGTTGATGGAAGTAAAAATTTATGAGTAATATTGAAAAATGTGTGTGATGGAAAATAGTGCAAGTTATGTGATATGTTGTGTGAGATATGATATAAAGTTATTATTTAATGTTGAGTCTGTGTAAGATGAAATATAAAATAATTTTTTATATTGTTAAATTAATAAAAAATAAAATTTTCTAATTTCCATGGTAAAAAAATGCCATGGAAAGTTTCCAATCTCCAAACAGAGCATTTTTGCCATGTCAATTGCCTATGTAAATATGTGGGAATATAAATCATGACATTAAATAATGAAGGGATAGACCAAAATGACCAAAAATGGCTGGAATAAGATCATAAGAAGTGACTTTGAATTATTTGTGCTCATAGAGAGCTTAGCTTTACATAGAGTTGAATTTGAGATGTGAAATCATGTAGCTGGCCAAACTTGATTTGGATTGAGGCTTTGCTATTATGGTTGTCGTTGTTTTATCTTGAACAGAACAAAATATACAAATCTTGTAATTTGTGCTCTGTAGTTTCATGCTCTTCCTTTATGCTAGATAAACCTATCATCTTCTAGCAAATATTCTCCATGTCAATTGTCTATGTAAATATGTGGGGATCTAAATTATAATGTTAAATAATGGAAGGGATAGAACAAAATGACCAAAAATGACTTGAATAAGATCATAAAAGTGTCTTTGAATTACTTTCGCTCATGGAGGGCGCGGCTTTACATAGAATCGAATTGAGATGTGAAATCTTGTAGCCGGCCAAACTTGGTTTGGATTAAGGCTTTGTCATTATAATTGTCGGTGTTTCATCTGTAACAAAACAAAATATACGAGTCTTGTAACTGGTGCTCTATAGTTTCATACTCTTCCTTCTTTTCTTCTATTCCTGTGGAAAGCTATGTTATGTGTTTATTTTGTATTTTCTAACAAATCATCAATTTGGAGACATAACTTGAATATGGAACATTTTGCAGTTAGTCTAACACACGATGTTACATCATCTTCCCATAGTACTAGTACATTTGTTTCACCACCAACAGTAAAATCTGTCTCAATGAGGGATATGGGCACAGAAATGACCCCCCTTGCAAGCCAAGAGCCGTCTCGAACTGGAACTCCGATAAGAGCTACATCGCCGTCCCGAAGCCCAATTGAATCAGCAGAATTGAATGGGGATAAAAGGTTGTCTGAGAAGGAACTGAGAATCAAAACTAGAAGGGAGATAATGGCTCTTGGCACACAATTGGGCAAGATGAACATTGCTGCCTGGGCAAGCAAGAAAGAAGATGAAGAAACTGATGCATCTACATATCTAAAGGCAGTTCCACTAGATAATCAAAGAGCTAAAGAGGTGATAGAGACCCGTGCCGCAGCATGGGAAGAGGCTGAGAAAGCCAAATATCTTGCCAGGTAAATTTTCTAAAAAACTTTGGTGGCTTTTCTATTATGCTTTTTCTTTTTTTATTTTTTCACTTAATCTGTTTTGCTGACCACATACACACTTTTTAGGTTTAAGCAGGAAGAAATTAAAATTCAAGCTTGGGAAAATCATCAAAAAGCAAAGATGGAAGCTGAAATGAAAAAAATAGAGGTACTATCATGATTGTTTGCAATTTTTGCAGCTTAATCGGTACTTGCATATGCTACTTATTATATGATATGATGATCATCCTCAGCTAATATTTGAGGTCAGCTTCAAGATTACAACTATTAATTATCACACATTATATGCATATTTTAATACAACTATTAACTTTGTTGCACATATTACAAAAATTTCAATATAACAAATTAATTTTATTTCAAATTCATCACACATTCCCATACATGAACAAGCCACAATTTAGTCAACTTACCAAGCAGACCATAAAGACTGCCAAGCTTGGTGTTAGTTCTCCCAATCACTCAAGTTCCATGTAAACATTTGCTCCTATGTTTTTCTCTTCTTTCTTTTTGGGTCATATGGTGCTTCATCACCCAACCCTTTGATCTAGTTGATTATTTTTGACGTCATCCCTGAGTAAACCACAATCACGAAACTGGTAAGCAGACAGTCCCTTTTTTGCTTGTCTGCCAAATATTTTTCACGATATATTCGATGTATATTTGATATAGTTAGTGATTGATACTGTTAAGAATGCGAGCTACTGCAGGTTGCGGTGGAAAGAATGCGGACACGCACACATGAGATGCTTATGAACAAGCTTGCAGCTTCAAGGCTTAAAGCCGAGGAAAAGCTTGCTGCCGCGGAGGCTAGAAGAAACCAGCAAGCCACAAGAACAGCAGAACAAGCTGAAAACATCAGAAAAACAGGCCGACTTCCTCGTTCATTTTCTTCCTGTTGTTGTGGCTGGTGCTTCTGATTCTGCTTTGATTAATGTTTATGTGTAAGTTTATGAATCTCACTTGTTTTGTTATATATATAATCATGTAAATGAAGCTGAATAACTTGCTAGCATTTATTTCACTTTCTTATCTTGAAAGTGTAATAGAATGCCTGTTGACTGCAATAAGCACCTATTTTAGTTCTTTTTCAATTGAAATTTCTTTTGGTTGGAGTTGTTCTCTTTTTTAAAATGTGGAGTAACCATTTTTTAGATGGACTTTGCTATACAGTTCAATGAATTGTCCAATAATTTGACCTACATGAAATTATAATATTAATCTATTAGATCATCTATTAGATTATATGTTTAATCATTGGGTAATTTAGTGATTAGATTTTTTGTTTTTTGATATTGATAGTGATTGGATTTTTAACCCCATGGTTGATTAGTTTATTGTGTTATATTTGTTGTTATGATAGAACGAAGTAAATTGGAGAATTCTATATATATATATATATATACATCTTTCTGACAAGATTTTGTTTTTTTTTTTTTGTTTTTGGTTAAATTGCATTTGGAATTTTTGAGGGTGGAATGACATTGCAAATTTAAGTTGAATTTTTAAAGTTTTTTTAAAAATATTGGTCTTAATTTTTTTAAAGAATTTCATTATTTTTATTTAATTTTTTAAAATTATTATAGTTTTATTATTATTATTTAAAAACTAAATAAAGTTTAAATTTTAAATTTTCTTATTTTTAAATTTTTTTACTAAAATTTTAAATTAAAAATGTAAATATTAATATTTTAAAATTATATATTTAAAAATATAATATTAATAAATAAAAATATTTTATAATATATTAATAAAAAATTAACAATTACATTCTAATTTTGAAGAAAAATTTCAAAGCTTTTGTGGCTTTAGGAATTTAAATTAAATGTTTTTAAAATATTAAAATTAATTTGTAATATTTTTTAAACTTCAAAAATTTGGATGTAATTTATCCTTTATTTTTCAAGTATAAAAATAAAAATAAAAATTTATATTTATCATGTTCAAATAATTTTTTTTACAAACGTAATTTATTAAATTAAATATTTATAGATAATATTTTTTAAATTTAATATTTTATAAATAATATTTTTTATTTTGAATATGAATTTATATATAATAATTTTACTCTAATTTATTTTGAATTTGAAATTTACAAACAGCACTTTTATTTTAATTTCTATTTAAAAATATAATTTATAAATATTAAATTTAGCAAGTGTTACATGTAAATATTTAACTTAAAAGATATTATTTGTAAAAAAAATTTAAAAAATAACTGATATAATTTTTTTTTTAATGAAGACTAATGAAAAGGTTGAAACTTCTGTCAATATGTATATTATTGGAAATTCTAGATTTTTGATCCTAATAATCAAAGCTGATTATTGGTCTACATATGATTAATTTTCTCCTAATAAAGTCAGTCCATTAATTAATTAAAATCCTAATTAATCAGCATGTTAATTAATATAACTAATTAATCAAAATGCTAATGAAATCCATGTTTAAAACTAATCAAAACTTCTGCGGCCTCCATCAACTCTCGATTCGCAGCCACCACCATCCACAAATGACTGAACTTTCTCCCCCCGCCGTTGCCGTCATGATCTCCGGCGCCGCCGCCTGCAGTCTCGCCGTTCGGGCAGTCGGCGAAGAATCGAAGCACATTTCCCTCCCGAAAGATGTGTTCGTGCTGGCCGCGGAGGCTCCCCCAGCCGCTTCCGTTGAAGACGTAGGCTTTACTGCTTCTCCAGTATTTGAAGTTGACGTTGAAGCGGCCGACATTCGAGAAAATCTCCAACATAATTCCTTCTCCGCTCTCCACGGCCTCCGCCTCCTCCGGCGGCAGCAGCGGCAGAAGCCGCCGCCGGACTTCGTTCCGACGAAGGAGGAGACGATTCTGGTTTGTGTCCAGATCGCTTCGCTGGAGCTCCTTCTCTGCCACCATTAGCCACGCCATCATCGTTCTTTCTTCTTCTAATGGCAAATATAAAAATTTTGAAACAATGCAAGAAATAATTGGTTTTAAAATATGTATATATATATATATATATAATAATTGGTTTTAAAATATGTATATATATATATATATATGCAATAAATTTATTTTTTAAATTAGAATTAATTTTTAAAATTCAAAATCTGAGCTTATAACAAATAATATTTAAAATAAGCTCAGATTTTGAATTTTAAAAATTAATTCTAATTTTAAAAAATAATATTTAAAATCATAACAAATCTTGGCTATAACAAGTTTTGGCCATATAAATAGTAATAAATAATTAAGATAATTATTAAAAAAAGTTTCGTAAACAGAAATAATTAATGTGTATAACAAATTAACACTTGAAACAAGGTAGAAAAAAAAATTACATTCTGTTAATTAAAAAATATTTACATTCTAAATGTTTTTTATTATATTTGCAAAAATTAAAAAATTACATTTTTACAATAATAAAAATTTGTATGAGTATAAAATTAGTATTTTAATTTATAGAAAGGATTTTTTTAATAACTAATGTAAATATTTAAAAACTCTAAAAATTGTCAGCTATAAATAACTTTAAAAATTCCTAACAAATATACGGATTATGCGAAAAATAAAATATTTAGTGCTCACCTTATATGTCTATTTTACTCTTTTATTTTCTATATATTTAATATTATAATATTTTTTCTTGCAAATATCTTATTTAATGAAGTCTGGGTAATCATTCACCCATTTTTCAGAGCTCCAAATGAATTTAAACTTGAGAAAAAGAAATATTTTAATATTGGGCGCTTTTATCCATAATTTTATATCACCCAAATTTATTATTTACTTATTTCTCTCCATAGTTTTCTATTCATATAATGCACGCAAAATTTTTATATATCAACAGACATGCATCTAAAAAATTTCTATTTCACTTAAAGTTTATTATTCCAAGAGGGGGGAGAATTGAGATTAAAAAAAAAATAAATGATTGCTTTAATTTAGAAAAGAGAGGAATAAGAAGTAATATATTTAAGTATGTCAAATTGACCAAGTACACTGAGTTCTGATATCACCTGGATAAGGAAGAACTGTGCAGAAAATTTTACCCGAACAGTCCGGTTGATTTTGAGAATTGACCAAGGTTCGCAGAGCAGTGCAGAAAATTTTTACCTGAGCAATCCGGTCGAATTTGGGAATTGACCAAAGTTCGTAGAGCAGTGCAGAAATGAATCCAAAAGAGACCAAAAATAATAAATTTAGAGTTTATTAAACATATATCTGTTTTGAATAAAAATATTTCAGGTTTTCTATAACTTTAAAATACTTAAATTTAGATAAGTTATATCACTTTGGTTCAAGAGAATTTAGGAGCAAAAGTGAAAAGAACACAACAAATTTATAGTGGTTCGACTTACCGCCTAGTCCACTCCCCACGCTCATCAAATGAGAATTTTCACTAAATCTCCTCGGCTTTTTACGGGAACCAAAGTCGCATAATCCCAATACAATCCTATGGCCTTTTAGAGGAACCAAAGCCAAGAAAACCTATACACCACGGCTTTTTGAAGGAACCAAAGCCGAGCAAACCTACAAAACAAACTCAGGAAAAAATAGAGAAAAGTACAAGATTTTGCTAGCCTTGCTAGCTCAATTATAACTTAAGCACAAAGAGTAAATTACAGTGAAGAGCTCTATACATGCAGCAACTTGCCAAGGGTAAAAACTCGTAGAAGTCCAAGATTAAATTCTGTAATCTTGGGGTAAAAGAAAAAGAGAAAGTATAATGGTTAAGCAAAAACAAACTTCTCAAAATATTCAGGAAAAAGCAAGCTTTAAGATATGAGACTATTAGCTACACAATCTTGCTTTTATTGTGCAACAAAAATAAAAACAGTAAAGGTTCAGATTATGAAAAACTTGAAGCTACGACAAAACCCAAAAGCCAAGAAGGAATGTGAACAATGTGGATTACTGATCTTGGCTTCAGAACAGTGAAAAGTACAGCACACTTTCTTCCTTTTGTTTCTCCTTGAGGAGGTTTGTTTGCAAGTAGAAGCTTGAAAGAGAGCTTAGAAGATTTTTGAGTAGGAAGAGAGGTATAGAACAGTAGAAAATGTATGCTTTTATTTTCCTACAGCAGGTGGTAAGCATGAAGCTTGAAATATTTGCCCTTTATTTGAATTAGCTAATTGTAGACAACTATTTTGATATGTCATACAAGTGGACCAATGAGAAAACAGAAAGCAGAGGGCATTTCGGATATTTCTGGGTGATGACGTGTCCATTGGAACGTTGGAGACAGATTGGGTTCAGTTGGGTTTATATTTTAAGGATAAATGTCAAGTCCAACTATGCTTGGAACAAGGTAAATACTATAAAAATGAAACCTGAAAAAAAGGCTGATGTGATAAAGCATAGAATAGTAGTTTTATCCATTTCCCATAATAAAATATGTTGGAGTATTTTTAGCAAGAAAAGATAATTTAAAAATGACTAAAAGAAGGCTAAAACACCCAAACTTTCACCCAAGGGCTAAAACAAAGAGAGAGTGCCACCTAGGATAGATTTTGACATATTAGATAGCTTAGGTGGACAATATACTCAGCACAAAACTCAAAGACTGCTGAAAAAAATAAGTGAAATGAGAAGTGCAAATATTTTTTCATTTTAGAAGAATAAGGAGTAAAGAAATAATTTTTTTTAGGGATATTTCAAATTAAAATATATTTTTAAAGTGGGCTGCTGGAAACAAAGTAGTGAAAATAAAATATTCTCAGTTTTTGGAAATTTGGATGGGCCAAACGGTCAGCTGGGTAGCTGTGTTTGGGCCAGTCCAGAGAAATCCGATTGATTTTGAAAATCGACCGGTTTTTCCTGAAGCTGTAGAGATGAATTTCACAGCAAAGATTATCAAGAAATGGATAGACCTTGGGCTGACTAAGATTGAATACAAGTTAAATCCTTGGCAAAGATATGCATGCTTATAATTATGTCCTAGAAAAGAAAATAAAAATGAACCATGTAGTATACTTCTTTTCTTGAACTTGAATTTGAACATTCACCTTAATTATGACATAAACAATCTGATAACACACTTAATAAGATGATTAGTCCATAATACTAAATTAATTGTAATCATCAAAATTAAGAGGTTCAACATATTAATTACTCACATGGTCATGAAAAATTATTTCCAAAATACTTATGTAAATGAAAATTCATATGGCTAACGTTTGGGTCCATTATTTGTAAATAGAAAAATTTTGAGTGAGATAAACATAAAACAAAAGATTTTGAGTGACGGGTGTAAAGTGTAAAATTTTGAATGAGAACATGAATAAAAAAATTGGGTAAATTGCACAGGGGCCTCTAAGGTTAGAATGACACTGCAAATAGGTCTCATACTTTGAAAAGCCTAGATTTGGGTCCCCGAATTTGTGTTTGCGCTGCCGTTTTATCCCACGTTTGAAATTTACTGATTTTTTACTATTTTACTTTCAGATTTTTTACTCATTCTTCACATTATTCTAAAATATTTTAAGAGAGTTATAAGAATATTTTGGTCCATATAAATATGACTAACAGTCAAATTTAATCATTACTGTCTAACTGGGCCATCCAAAAAAGCGATATTTAAACTAATGGACCAAATGACAGTGCAAACATAAACTTGGGACTCAAATCTAAGTTTTTCAAAATATGAGACCTATTTACAGCATCATTCTAATCTCAGTAGCCCCTGTGCAATTTACCTTAAAAAATTTATAGTGATGCATTAAATTAAAAAAAAATAGAATTTAATTTTTTAATATTATCATTTATATATCAAATTGATTATAAATTTCAAGATTAATAAAAAAAATTTCTCTTGTTTTCTCCTAATTCTTCTCCTCTTAATTCGATTTCGATTTACAGTTTTTACTATTTAAAAGTAATAATTCAGAGTTTTAAAATTTCTCAATATTTCATATTTACTTAAAAAACTCTACATGCATTTAAATTTAAATAAAATTTTCATTCTTTAGAAAAATTAATTTTTCTTACAAAAAAAACTATTAATTTTCATTTCAAAAGCGCTGCACACGTGTGAAAAATGAAATAATATCAAGAGCCAAATAATAAAAAATATCAAATATAAATGATTAAAAATTAATACCATAAGTTTGATAAATTTTAAAAGTATTGGCTATGGCTTATGAAGTTAAATATGTATTGAATTGATTACGAATTGAATCAAATTTTATTCAGAACGAGTTCAATTAGAGTCAGACAGAAATCAAGATGAGTTCAAATCTGAGTTAATTTTACGGTTAATGAGGAAAGAATATCGGTGTGCGCTTCGTCAATCGGAGATCCTCCTCTAGGGAAACCCTAGGATCGCCGGGAAGTGCAGCCGTTGTTTGATTCCAGCGCTGTTCGTTCTCCCGCAGAATCTTGCGATCTACGGTAACCAGCTGCTTATCAGTAAGCTTGCTGCCAGGATTCACTGCTTTTGGTTCGCGGTTTTCTAAATCCATGCTGGTAAATTTCAAATCTAATGCAATAGTCAGCCTTAGTTTGTGGATTTCTTATTTTCTTTTTATGAGGAAGATGATTTCAGTTAGATAGGGCATCTACCGTCTTTAAGATATGGAAATGATAAAAATTCTCATTTTCTCCGTTCAATCGGAAGAGATCGCTCTTTAATGACAGGAATACATAACTTGAGTTTGACACAGATGAAGTCAAATAGTAGCAAAAAAAAACTGCAGAGCGATGCTAGGGCATATGTTTTCTGACGTTGGGGCATTTGAAATACTTGCCATGGCTGGATTTCAATTGCTGTTTATAAAACATGCAGTAGAATAAACCAGTAATATTAAAAGCAAGTGCACATGAGCAAAAGACCATGCATAGAACAAGAAATAGAGTTAACCAATAGGTTGAGTGAATCAGCATATATGAAATTATACATTTTATACATCACTTGTGGATTAACACTCACATAGCATCATTTATTAGGATATGTGTAATACAAGAACAAAAAGTGCAGTGCAATTAAATAATTGCTGTTGTATGAAATACCTCAAATTTAGTTTCAAATATTACAATTTACAATTTAAATCAGTAAGTCTGGTAATGTGATATAGTCTGGAGATAATATACAGTGATTTTACCAAAATTAAGGTTAACCAAAGTTTTTGGAAAGGAAATTACCACAAACCATCTCCCACTTTGATCTATTAATGTATCTTCTTTCATAGGCATGGACATAAAGCTTGTATCACTTATAGGAAATCAAAATTTGGAAAGAGTTAGCAGCACAGTCTTCATAAGCTTTTAAGGAGATGGTTTGCTGCACATGAATCCAGCAAAAACAATGGCAAGATATTTTAAAGCTTCGTCGTGTTGACTGTTGATGAAGGGGTGAACAACAACAAATCAGAATCATAAATTCACTGTTATGAACTACCCCTCTCGTTGAGGGAGACAATGAGGGTCACAAGGCAGTTTTAGGCCTTATCGAGTTGTGATACTTCATTAATTATAGTTCTACATAACCCTTATCATTTTTCACAATTAGTGGCTTTTTGGCATATAATGCTTGTGATTTTTACCCATTTATAAGGGAAAACAGCAATACAAAAGGTGAAGGATGACAACATACCCCATTTATATTATTATGACGTTTCACTGAAACTAACACAGATCGAATTCCCAATTTGCTCTTTTGGAATGTATATAACTTCCTGTTTCTGATTATGAGCTCCTCTGTCACCTTTCCTTTCATGCTATGAACATGGTTACCATTATTACTACATTAAATTGGTTTAATATCCACAGTTGAAGATATAACTCTTTAGTCATTGTAAATCAAAAGTTTGCATCAAAGGATACCGAACCACAATCAAGTGTGCAGAAATTCTGTACGCATAGATTAATAAACGGACAGTAATTTCACAAATTAGTCTCTATGTAGTCAGTTTGCTTATGCTGTGATTCACTACTACCCGAAAACAAAATTGAGAAGGGGAATGATTAGCAGTGTTGGAACATGCTTAGTCTTATTTTCGAAATATCAAAAGAGATAATTGTTATAGGTAGGAAACATTTGATATTATATGCATACTAAAAATGGAAACGAAAAATTAGGAATGACAACGGAGCGGGTTTGGGTCGGATTTATGAATACTCATATCCGCTTTGCTATATATTATTCATTACTCATACCCGTCCCATACTCGTTTCCACCTCGCCTTGTCCCGATTCTAGTTTTCACAAACCCGTACCCGCCCCACCCAGCCCTGTTTTCTCTCTATAGGGCGGGCTCCATCCCAACCCGACTCACCCGAACCTGCCCCCACCCTACCCAACCCACTCCTATTTTATGATTTAATCATGAGCTTATTCATATAACACAGCAAAGGCTATTTAATAACAAAAAATAACATCATGTAGTTAAATTAAAATACTACAAAGTTTTACATATTAATTTCCTGAATAAGTAAGTTAAAATAAAATCTTAATTGTATAATAAATTCAAAATTTATATACAAATTTAACTATTTTTTAATTTTGAACATCAACAAGTAATTTTTCTCATCCTTAAAAAGAATAAGTATTTTTTTTAAATAATTATAAAACTAAAACATAACTATTACAACTTTAAATATAAATACTTTAAAAAAAAATTAAGATTACTATAAAAAGTAAGATAGATCAATTTTCATGGAATGTATTATTTGATATTAGATTTTTAAAAATTTTGAGTTGTATCAAGTCGGATATGGGGTGAGGTGGGTATGATGAATGCATACCTGAACCCGCCTCATTTTATAACCGGCCTGGGCAGGTCGCAGGTCACGGGTGAAATGTGAGTACCCATACCTATCCCATTAGGGGCGGGTCAGGGCGGTTTAATCGAGTACGAATACAAATTGCTACTCCTACAAAAAATTATACCCTCAAATCAATATGAGGACCAAATCTAATCAACCCGTCCCCTTTCTATAGCTAACTTAACTGGCTTGTTTAATCAGTAGTCTAGCAAATTAATCAAACCTTAATTTTATCTTAAACAATTAATACATGTCATAACTCAATTCAAACACTTAATTACCATGACTCATTAACCCCACATTTCAAAGAATTTAACTAGCAAGCATGAAAAAAAAAGGAAAAGTAAACTAATTAATCTATGACCCAAATTTCATATATAAAACTAACTGAATCAAGGAAAACAAGTAAGCACAAAAAGAGCTTAAGTCAATCAAATGCTTCTCACAGCTCTTGAAATAAAAGAGAGATGTATAATGGTGGCAATACATAGCTAATTAATTTCTTCAAGCTAAGAGAAGGGTCTGCCTGGAGAGCTCCCTTGCAGGCCTCCTCCTCTGACTCCTCTTTGATTCCCTCTTTCTGATCACAGACCCAGACCAAGAAAGTGCCTTGTAACAGTTCGAAGATTTCACAGACTTCTTCCTTAGTGGCCTCTCGGGATTTGCGAGATCCTCCAGCCTTTTCACACTCGACAAATTCGACGAGAAAGACTGGGACTTCCCTTCAAAATACTTCGAGAGCCCTCTCCTACAGAAAAATACGTGAAATTATCTATGTTAAATGAATGTAACAAGAGTTCTTTTGATATGTTAATAAGAGAATATATTATATGAGTAATTCGCACTTGACAGGAATTTGAGCAATGAGGTGTGACATCCTAAAAAGAGGCCCTTCTTCTTCCTCCTCATCCTCCTCTAGATCGCCATTAGACGACAAGGAGGTGGCATCATCGATGAACTCCGATGACGAAGAACTGATCGAAGAGACGGAAGAAATGTCCTGTTGCTGCTGATCATCCATAAATGGCATGGAAGTTTGAATGGTAGGAGTTTGTAAGTTTTTTTTTTTTGGTACAAAAGAGTTTGTAAGTTTGGAAAGAAAAAGAAGAAGACTACATAAGTTAAGAAGAGGAGGAAGAAGATATATAGAGAGAGAGATGTTTGGTATTATCCTTCTACTGTCGCCTTCTCGCTTACTAGAGAAGAGGGTGAGTGGATGAGGCTTCCACATCTTCTACAATGGGCCATGGCTAATTATACTTTGCCAAGTCTTTTTTTTTTTTTTTTGTGAAATTCTAGAGTAAATTTTATTCATACTTTACTTGATTTGAAATTTACTTAATTTTTCTTTGCTCAAAGTAAACTCATTTGAAAACTGTATTTCACTCCATATACATATAATATGTATTTAAAATTTTTGAAAGAATATAAAAGCACTTTTACATATATTTACATATATTGATAGCTTATACTAGAGATTAAAATGTTAATTATATAAGAAATTATATAATATATATTGGGGTAAATAGCAATTAGATTCTTCTAATTTTCTCTTATTTGTGATTAGGTTCTTGCTGTTTATAAATCAGACAAAGCGATACTGAAGAAAGCTATAAAAAGTGATAGTTTTGATTTAACTCAAAATTGATTCGATATTAAATTAAACATATCCCGCTCAAACTCGAATGGAAGCCAGGCCTACTTAAGTCCATTGGCTTCTAATTTACATCTTTGGAAAAAATTGGAGAATTATTCGGTTTCACGCCCAATCAGGACCTGCCACGATGCAAAGGCCGAGGTCCGTGGTGGGCGTGAAAGATGAGAGTTGGGCGTTCAAATTTAATAATTTAAAAAAAAAAGTTGATGACTTTGTCAACAGTCAATGCTAAATTGAACCAAATCCATGAATGGATTTGGTTATTTATCTTCCATGGCCCACACTGAAATTTTTGCAGACTTCTTCGTGCTGGTCTTCAATTAATCCGGGCAGATCTATATATTTATTAGGATAAATTACGCTTGGGTTCTGAAGGTTATGGTGATTTTCATATCAGCTCACGTTGTTTTTAAGTATGTCTTTTCTTGTTAGTTAAATAGAAAAATTTATATATACATAAATAACATAGCACTTAAATCTCTCTTTTTCTGCATGTTTAATTATATATATATATATATATNCAATAGCAGATAAAAGGCGAGCACAGTCAAATATTTAAAATAGATGAGAAGCAAGTTAAAATTACAACAAAAAGGTTAAATAGAGTACGAGAAGGCAGATCGGTCGATTTTATCAAATAGACCGGATACCAAAAAGCAGATTGGTAGATTTCACCAAATAGACCGGATGAACAAGTGCAGTGCAGAAAAAGAAAAACTGGTAGATTTGGGCAAATAGACCAAAACAGCAATATCAACACACAAGAAGAACTTAAGATAAAATCGTGAGAGATATGATTTAAATACTATATAAATTAATTTTATTAAAATAATTTGAGCTTATTTTCAAGTTAAAATCAGATTTAATAATTTTATGTATTAGACAATTTTATCGCGAAGAAGAGGAGAGAAAAATACACAAGCTATTTATAGTGATTTGGCTTCCCGCCTAGTCCACTCCCCACGCTCCTCAAGTGGGATTTCAATCCACTAACAAACCGGCTTTTTATCGGGAACCAAAGCCGAACAAACTCGATTACAATCTCACCGGTTTTTTCTAAGAACCAAAGCCGACCAAACCTTACAAACACACCGGCTTTTTCTAGGAACCAAAGCCGACCAAACCTTCAATGAATTTTTACACGGGAAAAATTCTAACCCACCTACTTTTCCACTTAGTGGGAAAAACTAAACACCTCCACAAAAGGAGTGAACAAGAGAATGAAGTGATGCTAGTCTAGCTAGCCAATATTACAACAAGAGAGCAAGAATAAAAAAATTACACAAGGAGCTCTATACGCGTAGAGGTTTGCCAAGAGAGAAATCTCGTGAAAACCGAAAATGAGTTACCAACAACTCGTTTAAAAGAAACCGTAAGAAGCTAGATCTCGAAGAGAGAAAATCATTTTCAAGAAACTATGAAATGCTTAAGTAAGAGTGTCTTCAAGTAAGAGCAAGAAAACTTCAAGAATAGCTCATATAATTTTTTTCAAAACACAAACTTGCCGATTTCAGGAAATCCAAGTGCAGGAAATAGAAACAGTGACCTGAAATTATTTTGCCAGCAGAATGAAAAATGCAGCTTCAGATTTTTACTTGTTTGCTAGCCAAAAGCTTCTCCAAATGATCACTTCTTCAAGATTGTATGCAGATTTTTGCTAGGGAAAAAGTTAGGGAACACTTAGAGCTTGAGACAAGAGCTTAGAACACTTAGAAAAATTTTTGCAAGTGAATGTTGTGTTTTTTTCGTTGGGACAGCAGAAAAAAATTGGTTTAGCTGAGGGAAAAATGCCCTAGATTCAAACTAATCAATAAGAGGTTGCCATGTATCCATATCCTACCCAAAGACCAATGAGAGGAAGACAAGAGGAGGGCATTTTGGACTTTTTCGGGCTCAAGAACCATGAGATAAAGTTCCAGATTTTCTGGAAACATGTTTCCAGAAAATGTGGCAGCAAAAACAATAATGCTGGAGTGAGAAACATTATAAAAATATTAAAGTATGCTTACTTAGGATAAGGACAAAAGAAGGGATGCCAAGTAGAATTATTATGCCCTTAAAACATGCTGAAAAGGATCACCATATCTCAGCTTGAGTACAAAAATTCTGAGCACAAAGATATGTGTTGGAAACATCAACTCAATATTTCTCTTTTTGAAAAAAGGATAAAATATGAGAAAAAATAAGAGCTTTGTGAACTTTTCATAAAGAGAGAGAAATGACACATCACAATGCTTTAAGAATATCAAATGATGCATTTTAGCACAGCCAAAAATGATGTAATAACGGTCAAAATGCAATTCTGGGCGGACTGGGCGGTTCTGTCCAGGCCCAGCAGAACCAACCGGTTGATTTGGTGAAATTGACCGGTTGCACAATTTTGGCTTAAAAAATGAGATGTTTGAAAGATATTTAGGCCACTAAAAAGATGGAATAAGATAACATTCTAGGCCTATTAATTCAAGTGAAAAGAAGGATAAAAACATCTAGAAAAAAACAAGTAAACATGTAGGAAAAACGAGTAAAATCTCTTGGCAAACTAACGCGTTTACATTAAGTCCTATGAAGTATAAGGAAAAACAAATGGTGAGTTCTGCTTCACTTAGACTTGAGAATATCCAACTTCTAACGGACGATTAGCCTGTAAAAAATATACTTAGAAGAGGATTAGTACTAAACCTAAAGTAATTGTGATTATCAAAATCAATGGGGTTCAACACTCTCTCTCTCTTGCAAACTGCGGACCTTGATCCCTCCAGCTCGTCCTCCCGCAACAATCGACCGCGATGATTGACGCAATAGCATACATTATAGGATGCTTAAGATCATCCACACAACAGCGGACATGAGGTTTTGCTAGCTACAGCTGTCGCTGTCAGAGTGCCTTATCAGCACAGTTCCCAATTCTCATGCGTCGCAAAAATTAAGACGCAGCATGCTCCAGCCACCACAGGTTCCTATGAAACACGAAGAACAAGAGGCCGCATGCTTCACCCACTGCTTCTGGTTTCTTCAGAGGCCGACCGTGGTGGGACTATCAGTATGGATTCAGTGGAAATGCAGCATTCCCTTCCAAAGAATTTGCTACAGCCTGCCTACAAATACTTTTGGATGAGACAAGTCCAAGAGAGGACACATGTAATAGTAGAGAAGCTAGAAATGCAAGAGCTCTCTCTCTAACAAGCCCATCTTGTACTAGTCTTTTGACCAAATTCTTTGGTTTCTAGTGAAACCTTCCTCACTGACGTTCTAGTAGACGTAAAGGGATTCCTCCTTGAACCACCTTAAGTCCCTGCGTGCTTTTTCGGATGCTATTCATTCCCAATTAAGCCTTAATTGACAGGCTTAGCTCTCTACATACCACTATCTTTTGGAACTCCTTCTTCATATGTCAACAATATATATATATATATATATATATATATATATA
>JAEMOT010003468.1:61538-103696 GCA_019297695.1 Apostasia ramifera
GTAGCCGACCCCACCTAGTGGGATTAAGGCTTAGTTGTTGTTGTTGTTGTTGTTATCAAAAATAAAATATTATATATATTATACTAAAATTTTATAAAATTATAGATTTTATATTTTTTTAATAAAACTACATACTTAAAATCTTGAGCACTAAAATTATAAATTATAATTTAAAATATTAACTACTATGCCTAAATTAATTTAGTATTAAAAATTAATCTAATTTTTAAATTTTAAGATTTAATACTATACTCTAAATACTATTTGTTATGTGAATTACCCACATATAAAAATTATTTTAAATTCAATTTAATGAAATGAAAATTTATATTATGAATTTATAAATTATAAATAATAAAATAAGATTTAAAAAATATCTTAGTAATTTAGTTTATAATTTTTAAAAAAATATGGTATAAATATGTAATTTATAAAATTTGATTGTGATCTATATAATATTTTATTTTTTCACTTAGGCTTCTGAGGTTTGTTTAATTTACCATTAAGAATTACAAATGTTAAAATATATCGTCCAGGTCCACAATAATTACTATACAGTTCACTAAAGCTCTAGTTATTTTTAAAAAACTTTCAATCCTGTCCAACATAATGCTTTCCATTTAAAATACTGTTAATTCATCAAAAAAATAAAATTAAATTAAAATAAATATTTTTTTAATTACGATTTTACCCCTCACACACAGAGCGCCTGCGCTCAAGGCACTGCGGCCGCCTCGCTCGCAGGCGTTCGAGTGCCGCAAGGCGGCCCCGAGCGTAGGGTGTCTGCGCGCGGCCGCCTGCGCAAGGCCTACCGTGCACTGCGTCGCGCGGCCTCACGAACATGATGACATATTTTAAAAATTAATAGATTAGAAATGGGTATTTTTGTTATTTTTATAACATATAATAAATTCTGTTACGGAAGGACCACGATGTCTCGTTTAATATTTTTTGTGGACCTGAATAGCATATTTTGAGATTTATGCACTTTTGTGGCTAAATAAGCATTTATCTCAGGGGTCTAAATAGAATTACTCTTTTTATTTTTGATAATTAATTATGTAATTTTTTATAATGAAGATATTTTTTATATAAATATTCTTAAAAATAAAACCTTGTAATTAAATTTATTATAATCTCTTTTATGATTAAAGATCAATTCCATATACATTTGATAACTTGATTATATCAGTGTTTCCTTCCTGTGGCTCTAATACAAAAATTTACCAACAAAAAAGAAAATTACAAAAAAAAGACTTAAATTTATAGAATAGAAGATAAAAAAAATTGAAATACTTTAAAGAATAAGGAAAAAGAAATAAAGAAAACTCTTTAATTTTTGTCTGCCTATTGTTTTGGCTTAAGATCTTTATTTATAATTATTCTTTAGGTTGGAATTTTAAAATTCCTATTTTGGATAAATAATATTTACCTTAAGATGCTATTTTGATGCCTTTTTTGAGAATATTTTTTCCTTTTTCTCATGAGGGAGATTAATTTTATTTTTTTAGAGTATTTCTCCTTTTTGTCATTTTATGAAATTTTCTTTTCTTTATTTTTTTGGTAAAGATGAAATTATCATATCAAAATATTATTCCATAATAAAATCTGAAATTATTTATGAATTGCACTTTGAAAAGTACATTAAAAATAAATTCAGAAAATGACTTCCATATCCTTCTAGGTATCTCAACGTTATCTCTTCAGAAATTTTTAGAGAATATTTTCTCATATATATTTTAAAAAATTTTTTAATAGTGATTTTTTAGAGTTAGTAATTTTATTGTTTCATTTTTTTAAATTTTTTTTCTTTTGACACTATTATATATATATATATGTAATATATAAATTATTTTCAACTATTTTTTAAGAAATTATAAATATGTATTTTCATATACATATCATATTACTTTCAAGTTGAACCATAGAAGAAAAAAAATTTTGAATCAAATAAAATATGTGCGTATTTCAATTTTCACATAAGATGATTACCCATAATGGCAGAAAATGTTGGGGAACATGCTTGTCTTTATTGTCAAATTTTTATCTGTACTTTATTTGTTTCACATTTTATTTGACAATAAAGCTACATTGACTTCCTTCACTTTAAGAGTGTCTTTGTCACACAGACCAGATGGTTATAAGACTTAGACAATAATAAAAGGAGAAGAAAAGCCCCATCCTCTTCTTGTAATTTTATGTCAATACTGTGAAACTTTGAGATTATTTTACTGAAAATATTCATATATTCTAATAGATCAGCCCCCTCAGACATACGCAAACTATAAAATTGACTTTTCATATAAAGTTTATTTGTGAATGACTTTTACATATAAAGTTTTTCTAAAATTCTTTATAAATCAACAGAAATCTCAACATCAGAAATATTATACAGTACGTCATTTGCCAAACATAATTGGATTGTACTTGATGCTTTCAAATCTAGCTCGTCCTATTCATCTGCCATTTTTGATAGCATTAATGTAGATATGATTTGAAGTGTTTAAAATATGATGAAATTTGAAACTCATTTAAAATAAAAATAAAAAAAAACAGCCATAAAAGATATTTAATAATTATCTTATCATGATTATCGTCAAATTAATACGCATCATTAAAGATAATAATGTGGAAAAATCTCAAATTATTCATTATATTCTAAAAAGTAATTAAAGCAAATAACATACGCTAAGATTTTTTTAATTAAACTTACTGGAGATGAACTGCTGAGACCTAAAAGTGATGGATATTTTTATTTTTTATTTCACAATTAATAAAAAAATTTAATATAAACATCTATTTTATTCGCATTTTTAGACTATTCAGTATTAAAAATTATTTTTATTTTCTATTTTACATATATTTTAATAAAAATTTAATTTACTTTCTTACAAATATTAATATTAAAAAATATATTTTATACCGTACATATATAATAATATATTTTGTTTCTCCCTGTTAGCACAACATTATTAAAAATGATTCTTTGTGAGCCCATTAATTTATACTACTGTGAACTGCTCACTTCATCACTCTTTTATGGGCATATTTGTTGTGCAGGTTAAAATTAATTTAATTTAATTTTAAATAAATATATTACATTATATATAAAATTTAATATTAAAAATTAACTAAAATTTACCTCAAATATATAATTTAAAATAAAAAATTAATTTTATTTCACATCTTATAATATACTAAAATAATAACTAATTTATATCAAAACACTCACATATCTCAATGTAATAATTAACTTTATTTTATATTATTTATAATTTTTAATAAAAAATATTTTTATTTAAATTTAATTAAAATTAATTTTTGCAAACAAATATGCTCGATCTTCAAATTTTAACTTCAGTTAATTTTCGGAGTACCCATTAAAAATTTTATGTTTTTGTATATAAGTAATTAAATAAAGTAAAAAAAGTGGTTCTAATTGAACCAAAAATAAATCTATCGAATTTTATTTAGCCGGTATGATTTTATAAAATTCAAAACTGAATTCAATCTTCGTCAACCAAATTGAAGCCCACGGCCCACTATGAATTAGACTTACGGCCCACAAAGCCCAATTCTCACCCCACCAACCGCCGGCGCCGGCGGAAAAGGATTCCGGCGATCTGTATGTTTGTTGATCAAATAACAGCTAAATAGCTATTTTAAAGAGGGATTTTTGATCAGCAAATCATCCGAAATACCACAATCAGCACAATAGCTGAGGAAGATCGATCAGTGGTAACTTATTATATAAAACGACGATCACAACATTATTTTTCCTGCTGATCGAACTGGTGCTGATCAGCAATGCCTGAAGCAGTAGCAGCGGCGGTGGAACCCCTTGCATTTGCCGAACTCGAAGCCTTCCTTCCGGCAGGCTCGCCGGCAGCTCGCCCTCCTGAAGCACATCCCCCTGAAGCTGCCGCTCCTCGACTCGCAGGTCCTCTTCCCCGGGATCGTCGACGTCGCCTTCTTCTCCTCCGTCAGCCATGAATCTTCAGCCCTCGCCGCCTCCACCACCGCTTCTTCACGACATTGAAATCAAGCAATTAATTAGTAGACATACAGAAAATATAGAAGATTGAATGTAGTTTAAGAGAGACATCTATTACCAGAGGCAAGGAAGATGAGGGCTACGAGGAGGAGAGAAAGAAGAATCCTCTTATAGAACTCCATTAGAAAGCAAGCAGATCTTATGCCGAGGGAAGAAGGTGAGACACAGGGGCATTATATAGAAGGAAAATTGGTATTTTGCGCTGCTAATTACAACCAAAATCTCATTTTTTGCTGTTTTAATGGTAATTAGTGAGAGGATTAAGGTGGGTTAATGGCGTTCCTAGTTCCACCGGGCGAGACAGAGCCTAGAAATGGACCTTCGCAGTATACATTCAGGCTGAAGGAGGAGATGGGGTACTGCCATTTTTCGATTTGTTCCATCAGACTCGACTCGAAATAAAATTCTACGACTTCAGATGAGCTCAGTTTAAGTGGACAAAATATTTTAATTTTAAATTTATTTTCATTCTTAGTCAAAAATCAAAATTTTAATGATATTTATACGCGCATATATTACAGAATTCGTGTCATAAAAGTTTATTTTAAATTAAGTGCAATATAGTCGTGTTTAAAAAAAATGAAATAGATTCAAACTTACATCATGAAAGAATCTTTGGCTTCTTAAAAATGGAAATGATTATTTAAATTTCTTCAATTAATCTATTTTAACTAAATTATAAACGAGCAAATAACTACTTAACTCTAGTTAGGTTTGCATGATTTAGAGGGATTCTTGTACCGTCTTATATTTAAGAAGAGCAAATAATTTTTTTTTTATAGAATACAAATAAAAAAAAAGTTTTATATATATCAGTATGAGATGAGATATAGAAACTAAATTTTATTCTTTTTTTTAATTAACAATCTAATTACTTTTGAATTCCTAATAGATCATCCACAAATACCTATAAAATCATTAGTTCTCGTTTAGTTCGAGCTTTTTTTTAGATAAAAAAATATTTAATTTTTAAAATTTAATAGGATAGAAATTTATTTTTACATTAAAAAGTGTGTAAAATATGAATATAATTTAATTTTAATATTCGTATTTACGTTGATTGTGAAATAAAATTAATTTTTATAATTAAAATTTGTGCAGCATAAAAAATTATCTTGAATCAAATGAGGTCTGTATCACGACTAACAAAGAACCAATAAAATAGATGCCAATAATAGGTTAAATTAAAAAAAAAATCATTAATCAATTTAATTAAATTAATTTCAACTTTAACCGTATTTTATATTTTACATGCATATGAATTATCTTACAAATCAATAATTTTGTTATTTAAATTTAATTTTCATCAGATTTTATTTTAATTTATTAAAAAAAAACTAAGAAATCTTATCCACCAACACAAATCAAAAGAACATGCCGTATAATTCAACTCAAAAAATTAAATTTATTCTTAGGAAAATATTTATTCTTGAAATTAATTCCTTTCAAACGAAGCAACCCAAGCCCAACAACCGCGTTGAATTATTGGGATAAGAATAGTCATCAAAAAAAAAAAAAATGACCAAGAGTAGCTACTAGTTGGGTAGGGTCGAGAAGAAGAATTTTAGAGAATATTTGATTTAATGTTATTTTAATATTATATTTTAGAAATAATTACTTACATGTCACATAATTTAATTTTATTTATGTCTTACCCATCCATTCTTAATTAATTACACTATGCATACTTAAAATATTACAAAATCTTACATACACACATTTGAGTTAAAACTTAATCAAAATCTATTTGAAAAAAAATATCCTTTTAGTAAATCATTAAAATTATATTTTTACTCTTAATAATACATATTTTTCTCTTCCCAATACTACACTAAAGCGCTGATTTTGTCCTAAAATTAATTCATATTGCGAATGTCTCATTCCTTTACTGCCACCTAAACATTAAGATTTTAAGATTTTCACTCAAAATATATTTAAATATCCTTAAAATAATATGATGAACTGCTCAGATTTTTTGTAATCTAATTATAGTTAGGTTATTGAAAAAATATGATTACTCATTATAATGAAAAAAAGTTAAAATATATGTATGTAAGATTTTATAATGTTTTGAGTGTGCATAGCGTAATTAACTAAGAATTGATGGGTAAGGCATAAATAAAACTAAATTGTGTGGTATATAGGCAATTATTCTTATATTTTATTAATTAAGAAATTATTTAATTTAACAAAATATGTAATTATTTTATAAAATTTATAAAATTATTACTCAAATAATATATAGATATTAAAATATATAAATAATATGATATATCATTAAAATAATATTAAAATAAATATTCCCTTAAATCAAATGTACCTATACTAATATTCATACATAATTAATTAATAGTCATCAATATCTGACAAAAATTCATCAATGATAGTTAGAATTCAAAATGATATTAGATATTTCATAATCTTAGAAGTGCCATCATGCATTTTATGGGATAATATTAGATATGAAATATTCATATACATTATATATATATATATATATATATATATATACATAAATATAAGAAATAATTCAAAATGATATTTTACTAGGAGAAAAAATATAATGAGTAAATATAATGATATTTTATTAATGGTTAAAAATATAAAATTTAACTCTTCTTTACCAACAGTTTACACTCTATGTTCTCACACTATTTAAGGCTTACAATTTTAAAAATTTAAATTAAAAAAAAATTACAATTTAATTTCTTCTATTTTTTTGCTCTCTTCTATGAAAATTTGAAATTAAAATGTAAATATATTAATATCTTAAAATAATATGCTAAAAGTGAAAAAAATTAATGATTAAAAATAATTTTAGAGTATAATAATAAAAATTTAATAATTCTATCTCAAGCATTTTTACATCCTCGAAATCTAAATGGAGTTTTTGAAATATCAGGGCCAATTTACAATGCACTTATGACCTCAGGGGTCTGAATGCAATTTACCCAAATATAATTTTATTCCTATTTCTTTGATTCAATAACATTTTCATGCAAATATAATTATCTTATTTTCCATATAATAACAAAAAAAAAAAAACGCTATCGCAGATAGATAAAATAGTACTCCCAAATGAGAGAAAAAGGAGAACTTTTTATTTTCAGTGATTAAAATTTCATATTCATTTATGAAACAGCTGTTTAATTTGAAGCAACCTTTTATTTGAGCTATTTTTTTTGACAAAAAAAAAAATAATATTAAAAAATATGTAAAATATAAAATACTTTCAATTCTGATATTTATATTTATATTAAATATAAAATAAAATTTATTTTTAAATTAAAATTTATATTAAATAAAAAAATTATCTCAAACCAAACAAGGTAAATGAATATCAAATTGTTTCCTTATGCAAAATATTTTTTTCTTATTTTTCAAATGTAGGATAGTAAAAATGCTGCATTTTAAATATTTCTTCTAAAATCATATTTTTTTTCAACTTTTTTTTTTTTTAAAATATAATATTTAATCACTTTTTAACTAATTTAAATCGTTTATATATTTAAAAAAATTTATTATATTATTCCATCATTAATCTTTAAAAACTTTAAAATATTAATATTTTAAAATAATTAATAATTGATAATTAAAATAATCTTTCAATTAAAATGAAATGATAACAGTATTACAACCTCATTTTATTTACATTTTTTTTATCAAAAAAAAATGTAAATAAAAATTTTTAAAAAATAAAATAAATTTGTAGGCCTTTCCGACCTCAGGGCCCACATGCAGATGCAATTTACCCAAATAATAAAAGTAGGTTCAAAATAAAACACTGTTTATTTATAAGGTTAAATTTAAAAAAATTAAATTTAAATTTAAATAAAGATTTTTTTTTATTAAAAATTATGAATAATGTGAAATAAAATTAATTATTATGTTGAAATAGGTGAAAAATATAATATAAAATTAATTATTATATTAAAATATGTGAGAGATGCGATATAAATTAATTTTTTTTTTAAAAAAATAAATTAATTATTATTTTATTAATATATATAGAATGTAAAATAAATTTAATTTTTAATATTAAATTTTATGTGTGATATAATATATCTGATTAAAATTAAATCAGATTAATTTTAAATTCTTAGACAAATGGCGCCTAAAATTTGCCGATATTTCATCAAAATAATAATAATAATAATAATAATAATAATTTGCCATGAAAATAAATCAATCAGAAAGTTATGAGTCTTTCTATTTTTCCAACAAAAAAAAACATAATGAATTAGAAAGTCATTTCAAAAAGAGGATAATAACTTAAAAAAAAAAAAAAAAACCTAAAGGCTACATAACAATAGAAAATCTTGGAAAAAAAAAAAAAAAAACAATAGAAAATCTTGGATTATATTAATGGCGATGAAACCAGCAAATATCATTAACATGAAAACTAAAATAAACTGAAGCACTGATCATAAGAAAAAGAGGAATATTACGCTGAAGTTTAAGGTTCACAATCACACGTGCGTTGAAGTAAATAAAGGACATATAACAGCAATTGAAAGCAAAACACTCGAAATTTTATACAGCGATTTCTTCACTCCTCACTGCACATTTTCATGACCTTTAACCCTCCTCCCATTGAGAGGGATATGAGCTTCTCTTAATTTGATTGTGAACATTGAAGTAGTAGCCTGCATAATGCACAGTAGAACGTAAACTAAGTTGTAAAAGTCTTAGTCGGAGAACAAGTACGGTGAGCAAATTCTGAAAGAGAGTATATCATATACGTAAAACAGACCATCATGATGATAGGGTTTCGAAGCAATGACGGATCAACGAGAGGTGTTGTTAGACAGGACAGCCTTAAAAGATTAATTGTAAGATTCTTGTAGCCGTTCGCTCCAAATAAGTGCATGTGATGACAATGGAAGTTGGAGCAAAGTGGTCTAACAATGTCAAAATCAGTAAAGAGCAACACCCGTGTGGCCTATATGGTTTTTTCTTTTTTTGTTGATAGAATATGGTCAATGTGGTATTGAGGGGCAAGAACGTAAAACCAAAGCCACCGTCTCCCAAACCCTTCGTCGGGAATCATGAGAGCAACGAGTTTAGAACTGTGGCAGATGGAGGAGTGGAAAACAACCCCGAGCGACTATCCATATTTGATATTCACGACTTGTGGACTAAGAAGTGTGTAATTGACTTTGTGCCAAAAGATCACTCCTTCAGGGGAAGCAATAGAGTACAACTTGATATTTTGCAAAGGCTAAGGCTCGTTTTAAGAATGCTTTGGTGGGTTGCCATTATAGGAAGAGGATACCATTCCATTGGCTCTCTAGTCACTTACATGGGCGATAGGGCCACTTGGAGGGCTTAAGATGTTGCATCATTCTTCACTTTGCTAGGAAGGAAGATTGGGATGTAGTATGGTGCATGGCCCATGCATGGTTGCCGTTTAGGTGATTGGGCTAGATGTTTGGATTGTGAAGTTCAGGCAGTCCTTGGATGTTATTATAGCAATAAATGTTTGGATCAAGATGCATGGGCTCCTTCTATACTATTAGGACCATGTCAATAAAGCCAATTTGAGGGCAGGTGATTCCTTGTGGGTAGATTTTGACACTGTCAAGGCTTAGAGGACCACAATACTAGGCTATGCATCAAGGTGTCAAGCCCATCCTACCTTAGTACATGGGTAGATGAGCCCTACGACAGATTCTTAATAAAATTTAAATATATGTAACTTCTTTAAGAATTTGGTGCCAAGAAAGTATGTGAAGATTTGGTAACCAAATGGACACAATGTATGTAACCAAATGACCGCGTATCAAAATCATTGCTTCACTTATGCAACTATCTAGGAGATGTTCAATGTATCCTTCAATTCCAAATTACGGATTTAGAATCCTGCTTCTAGTTGAACTATACTTACGCATTTTCCTGGACATTGCTTCCCATGCTCGGGCTTCAGCACCTACATGTGACCTAGTTTCAGCATAGTTTATGAAGTTGAAGAACCACAAATTATATAATTCCAAAGAAAACGTAAGTTCTCGTCTAAAGTTAAAATGGGTTGGTTGATGGTCAAAGAGTTAACTTGGTCTAATTACCATACCTAAGAGCAGCATGACGTAGTACGTGACTGCTCAGCTGGTGTATTCGAAAGAACCATTCCTGCTGGATGTTGAGCTGGCTGGGCTCGGGGCAGTCTTCTCGCTGAACCAAAAAACGTATCACACATCATCTCCAAAAACCAATTCCAGATGAAATGAACAATAGTTTATAAACTCATAATAAACACAATTTCTGCTTTCACTAATGACAAAAGGTTCATCTAACATAAATAGCCGTGCAAATAAGCATTTTCATCAACTGCCAATATGTTTTGAGAAGTATACATACATAATATTTCATCAACTCATAAATAAATGAATATAATCAGTAAAATGTTTCAATTCATTAGGTTGACTAGGTCAAATAACCCATGCATATGATAATATTATGTCAAAGGAGAAAGTATGAGTTTGCCATCATATAGATCACAAGAAATAAAAGCCTACACATAGACATACATATACATATATGTACATAACAAACAGACATACATATTTAGAGAGAGTAAATTTCACTAATTCAATATTTTAGTCATATCAAGATTAAGCAGTAAATGATTACAAGTTCAGCACAGTAAGATCCACGATATGGCATATATCTGACATAAAATTCTGCTCTTGAAGGTACTCAAAATGACATTCTACAGCTATAAGAAAATTTACCATATGACAACAAAATTTAAATGGAAACTTAAAACCTCACAATTTGAACCGTCATACATGCCAAAAATCAGAAGAGAGTCAAACCCAGCCATGCAAAGAGAAATCAACGGACTGGCCAAGCTCAACCACATATAGTACTTAAAAGCAAGAACAAACAGTTCAGCGTAAACACAATTACAACAAACTCAACATATTTTCAATATAAGAACTTACTTATGACCCTTGGACAATATACTTTCTTTCGAAGATGTTTGTATCTTAAACCACTGACTAAGAGAAGAAAGAGGGCTGCAAATGACAATATTCTATTTTAACAAAATCTAACAATAATGATCTCCCTATAAATATCTAGCACAAGATTGCCATACAAGAGCTTTCATGTGATATATTGGAGTTCTGACCACATGCATAAATAAAAGCAGAAAAATATCTTTCCTAAGTTTCATTGAATGAGTACTAAAATGCAAACCTATTTCATAAAATATATCATTGACATTGACAGCTGTTTTCGCAGATGTCTCCATGAAGAAAAGACCATTCTCGTCAGCATATGCACGAGCTTCCTGAATTGAAACACCACAGCTACATGTTAGATTGTTATGACATTCTTTTGATCACAACATCATAAATTTTGTTTGAGAACAAGGAGAAACAAGAAAATCATCTCAAGCTCTAAGACAATATGATAAAGAGCTGATCAAACAAGAGGATTTTGTAACTTAAAAGGTGAAAAGACCAAAAATTTATAACTTGCAATAAATGCATAAACCATCAAAACAAAAAATTGAAGCAATAGCGAGCAATATGTTCCTTGTCACTTCAATTCAACCACAGAAGGTTCCATATGATAGGTTCATCTCAATTGAAAAAGGAAAAATTCAAAGAACATAGATTTAACATTGATATCAACAGTAAAGCCAATCCAAACTCCCATGATGGAAAAACTATAATTTCCTAATTGGAGGTATTGCACCATCAATGATACGTTTCACTTAAACAATTCAAAGAAAATTATTCTAAAAAAGGTGAAGCGAAATGCAGTAACTCATCCAATTAACAGAGGGGAAAAGTGAAAAAAGAAGCATGAACACAATAACAGTATCATGAATAGGAGTAAATTTTGTTTTAAAGCGTGAAAAAAAAAGGAAAAGCCAAGCATACAACAAAAGTTGGTAGCATCACATAAATATACGTTAGACATTAGATTTGTGCCATCAGGTTTATAACAGCTGCTTCGTGTTCTGAATGATGAAAAGAACGTACAAAAATAAAAAAAGAAAAAATTGTAACCCCACGGCACTCCATCAAATGGCGATGATTTGGTGACATAGACACTTACGTCCGTTGTCACCTTCCTTTTGTCTTCCAAGTCAGCTTTATTTCCTGCAAGGGCAGTCACCATGTTTGGATTACCTGGAACCAGCATCAACATAAACTTATAAGCATTCTACAAACAAAAAGACAGGCAGTATCCAAATAATTTTGAGCATAGTAAGCGAACAACCTTGTTTCTGCAACTCTTGCACCCACTTTTTTGCTCGTTCAAACGATTCCTAAGCCGAAAGAGTGTGAAAATACAGGTTAAGGAACTAAAGATTGAAAATTGAATGAACATCTCTTTATCCCAGATAAGGAAATTAAGCAATCTTCGCACCGTGCTGGTGATATCGTAGACGATTATGGCCGCGGCAGCTCCCCTGTAGTACATGGGAGCGAGGCTATGGTACCTCTCCTGCCCCGCTGTATCCCAGATCTCGAACTTCACCGTAGCGTCATTCAAAGCTAACGTCTGCGAGAAGAAAGCCGCTCCGATCGTCGACTCCTGTGACCAACCGCACCCAGAAACAGTAAAACAAAATAGTAAATCCCCTCCGACAGTTCCTGCGAGATCGAAGCCCTAGCGGAAAGGGAGAGACCTGGAATTCGAGGAACTGGCCCTTGACGAAACGGAGCACGAGGCTAGATTTGCCGGCGCCCATGTCCCCCAGCAGCACCTGGAAAACAATTGCAAGATCGCAGAATAAGCAAAAAACAGAGTATGGACGAGAAGGCAAATGGGCAAAGGAGAGTTGACCCACGAGCTTGGCGTTGATGTTGTTGTTCCCGATGGTGGCCATAATAGTCGCAAGGAGAAGAAGGATTCAAAAGATCTGTGATCTCTCCTTTCTGCTAGCGGATTTGCAGAGGATTTTCCCAATTCTTCGCAGAATCAGACTGATCGTTTGCTGAAGAAGGAAGACGAAGCTTCGGTCGGGGACTCGGGGTGATAGCACAACAGAAGGCATTCGCCTCTACGCAAATAGAATTTATAGGTGAAATTTTATTTTAGGGTAAATATCATTTTGGGCACCGAGGTTGGTCCCTTATTTCACATTGATCCATAATTTGTACTTTTCATGCCACTCTATAAAATTGAATTCCTTTTTTATAAATTCCTGAGGTATGTAGTATATTTCATCTTAGTCCTATTAAAAGAAATCTTAATGGAATTCATAAACTTGTATGAAATAGAAGTTTAACTAAGAAACCTATATGAATAATATTATAGACTTGGGGGACACATTTTTAAAGAATTCAAATTCATAAATCCAAGCTAAATAAGAAATTTAAATTTATAGACCTATATGAAATAGATCTAATTTTTGAGACCTAAAAATATTTATCTTGTGAAGCTTAGAAAATGTTACGTATATGAAATTTTTAAAAAATTATGTATTTCATATGAATTTTTTTTGAAAAAATATAAATGAAATTGTTAATATATTTTCATAAATATTATCAAAACTTTCATATCTCGCGATTGAGTTTAAAATAAATTTTATATATAATTAATCTATAAAAATTAAAATATTGAGGTTAAAGTTTAAGATTTAGGCTCCGTTTGTTTAGGTGTTTAAAATTAACCTGGTTTAATTTTAACCAGGCATATCACATCACACATAAAATTTAATATTAAAAATTAAATTTATTTCACATCCTACACATATTACTAAAATAATAACTAACTTATATCACATCCCTCACATATTCCAACATAATAACTAACTTTATATCACATCCCTCACATATCCCAACATAATAACTAATTTTATTTCACATTATTTATAATTTTCAATAAAAAATATCTCTATCCAAATTTAATTTTAACTTTCTTAAATTTAACCTTATAAACAAACACACCCTTAGTATCAAAAATAATTTAGAATAAAAGATTTGATAATTTGGATTATAACTTATGATTTTAGCACTCAAAATTTGACGTGCAATGCAAATTTATTATTAAATTATGTAAAATATATAATTTTGTAAAATTTTATTATGATATATGTAATATTTTATTTTGAAGGTGAAATATGTAATTTTTTATAATTAAAATATATTACATATAAATTTCCAAAAGAAATCTCTTATTTTATTATGTTAATTTAAAAGTTCAATAAAATGAACTACAGAATAAAATATAATTATTTATTTACTTAAAGATATAAAATACAACTGTTTAAATTAAAGAGATATTTAATTTAATATTATCATCTTCATATTATGTTATACTACCTAAAAAAATATTTACTTTATTTGATGACATATATAATAATTTCTAAAAAATTATTAAATTATCGTTATGATAAATAAATATCACAATATTTAAATAATATGATATAATATAAAGATAACAACCGAGCAAAACTTTCCCTAAACGAAAATATCATCGTTGAATTGTTCCACATTTTTTATTTTTATATAAGATAAAATATAAAATAAATCTTTTTTGGTGTGAAATAAAATGTAAAATAATTGATATGAAGGGATAAAATGTAATTATCTGTTTTCCTTGACATAGAAAGTTAAAATTGATACAGTAACAGAGAAAAAAAAAATTTTAAATTAGTCATTAGGGATAAAATATCTTTGCATTTACTTTGCAAAAATTAAATATTAAATAATATTTTTTTATATATTGAATTTTGAATAATTCCTTTTATTCTTTTTCACTTATTAATAATTAGATTCAATAAAATATTTGTAGTGTAAATTTAAGACCACTAATTATATATATATATATATATATATATATATATAACAAAATTTAAATTTTATTTAATTTACAATCCGCTGCTCCTCCAGATAAGAAGAGTGAAAATATTATGAAGGAAAAGTCAGAAAATCAGAAAATTTAAAAAGGGAAAAGGCCAAAGAAATCAAAATAAAAATAAGGGCAATTACGCTCAGGTTCCTGAATTCAAAGCTTAATATCACACAGGTCTATATTTTTAAAATTATAATATCAGGATCCCTAAGTTTTAACAGACGGCTGCGGCCCGCGCGCGTGCGCCGGGTCTGGAGGAGAGAGAGGGGCAGGGGTAAAATAGTAATTTTAAAAATTTTAATAATAAAAAAATAAAAAAAACTCATTTTATAATTTATTAAAATTCAAGAACCCCGATGTTATAATTTTAAAAACGTGAATCTGTGCGATATTAAGCGTTAAATTCGAGGACCTGGGCGGCCCTAAAAATAATTCAAAATTTAGGAAACAATATCAAAAAGCACTTAAATCTTAAAATAATTTATTTTTTGTATTTTTTAGGCCGATATCAATCATTTGCTAAAAGGGACATAAATAGATGGATAAAATTTAGGGACATCTCCATATATATATATATATATATATTAGCAAAAACTTTAAATATTATCATTCAAAAATATTTAAATATTATTATTTTATAGTTCAAAGTTTATGTATAAGATGATATATAAATAATATTTAAATTTTTTTTATATGTAAGTAATTATTTTTAAAATTTATAAAGAAAAATATGTGTAATTTATGTTTTAAAAGTAATGTGAAACATAAAATAAAATTAATTATTATATTAGAATGTAAAATTAATAAACTATTAGTTATTATTTAACATATAAATATTTTGTGAAATAAATTAAAATTTTTATTTTAAAATACGTAGAAAACGTAAAACAAGTTATATATAATATAATATATTAGGTTTAAATAAATAAATATTACTTGATATAAAAGGTTACCTGTTAAATTTAGTATAACTAATTAACACACTATTTTCATTATACTTTATTAAATAATAAATTTTTAATTAACTTCAAATATATATTATTAATATTTTAGTTTACATAAATAAGATACAATAATTCAAATTTTTTTATTAAAATTTCTATTAACCTACGACTTATGTCTAAATTATTTAGATTAATTTTTCTTAGATTTATCCTCAATTTAGACTATTCTAACTTTCATAATTATTTTTTATCTTTTTATTCATTAAATATTTATTCATTTACCTTAACATTCTTATTTTTATAATTAATTTTATTTATATATTTTTATTTTGTAAATTATCATTCAACATATATAATATTTCTCATAGATCTCTAGTATTGATCTCCACTTTAGTGAATTAATCATAGAAAGAAAATTTCCTCCATTGTAGATCTCCAAGCTCGTTTGATTTTAATTATTTTAAAATTAATTTTAATGATTTTAATATAAATATAAATATTAAAATTAACTTTATTCTACATTTTACATATTCTAAATTATTATCATTAAATCGATAAAATAAAATATTTTTTTATCTTGTCTAAAATTTAACTCTCAAATCAAATGAGGCTCAAAAGTCAAAAAAAAAAAAAAAAAAAAAATCTTCCCACAAAAAAATTCAAAATATTTCATGCATACACATAGTTTGCAACTAAGGAAAAAAAACATACCATAACAATTACACACATTAAACACCAAAACCATCTTTTTCGAAAATGCTGTAGACCAGGGGTTGAAGGCGAAAAGGGAGGCTGCGTATGCGTTCCACTGAAGGAGAGGAAGAATAGAGGGAGAGAAGAAGAAGAAGAAGAAGAAGAAGAAGAAGAAGAAGAAGAAGAAGAAGAAGAAGAAGAAGAAGACAACCCACTCTCTCAGCTTCTCAATAAATAATATGCCATTCAAGTTTGTTCATATTATCTTAAAATATTGTTCTAATAATCGTTCATTATTAACAACACAGCTACCTGCATAAACCAATAAGCAAATCAGCAGCACAATGTAAGTCATTAAATTTGAGACTTTAGTCTCATTTTACTCGTATATTTGGCCTACCTCGAGCCCCTGTATTTCTCCCTAATAAATGGAATCAAAACCAATAGTTCGACTGACATAAAGTAGCTCCAGTGTGTTGTACTCCTGCATGGTCTTAGCCGTCTTCGATTATGGTTGGGTGAAAAATTAAAGAGCGGGCGACTCTTGCTATGCTCACCAGCTGGTCGAGTAAATTCTTAATGTGCATGTAACTAATTGGATTAAAATAACTCAATAGATGGGGATGACCAACATGAATGGTTTCGATTATTGGACATGTACACGAGCAACTGTCTCACATTAATAGCACAATAATATACCATAAAAATATTTTACATTAACTTCTTAAAGCAATATTCACAAAAATATTAAATATAAATATTATCAATAATATTAACAAAATATTTCATCTAAAAAAAATATTATATCTAAATTATAAAAATAGTATTACCACCTATATTAAATGACTGATTATTAAATTTATAAATCAATCAAAACTTAAGATATTATTTATTAAAAACTTTAAATGCTAACACCCAAGTAAAAGAAATTACAAATAGATACACAACTGTACATTTTTATATATATGTGTGAACGTGCATATGAACATAAAAAATATATATTTTTTATATTATCACTATTTATAAATTTATAATTACATTAATTTAAGATATATTTAATAAAAAAAGTTTATATTCGATAAACGGTTTCGGTTAACTGTCAATTTTTTATATAAAAAAACCTAATCCTAAATCAGAACCATAGGTTCCTACAAAATGAAAACCTAACTTGAACACATCGATTCGGTTAACCGAAAATTTCCGTTCAGTTTATTCAGATTCGGTTCGATTTTTTTGATTCTCAGTTCAGCAGTGTATCAAAATGGAAATATTACCATAGCAGAACATCCCAACATATGATTCCATAGTTGGCATCATCATTTTCTCTTATTGACAGCTGTTTGCTAATCAAATAAGCATACAGTGATAGGCAATAAAAAAACAAAGCTTAGGTTGAATGTTCAGTCACCAGCAACTAAACATCCCAAGCAAATGATGAGACAAAAAAGAGAACAAATCTTAAATTTAGCTGGGATTGCACGTGCCAAGGTTTTAAAACTCAATTTTAGTTCGGGTTTTGCTCGTAAATTGAATGTATTAGTTTTGATATTTTTTACAGTTTCGATAGTTTTAGTTTTCAATGATTTCGGCATAATGCATACATGTTCTTTGATTGTTGACTCCAAAATTCAATTTTAAGAAATTTTGTCCTGAAAATGTAAAAGTATCAGTAGAAACAAAACCGGCGAGTTATGGATCAGTCTTAACTGAAATTAATCAGTTTTAACGAAACTTAAAACCATAGTACATACAGAATCTCTAGAGAAGAATGTTCTTGTAATTATATATGCAGACCAAATTTTGCTAATGAAAGAGAAGAAGAACAGGGGTAATTAAATTTCAAGGTTATGACTAGTAAGACATGAAGCTCATGAGAAGCCCACTACAGCATTCAAAGCGCAAATGAAAATAACTATCGATTATATGTTGAATTTCTATAAACAGAATGATGCTTCAAATGATATTCAAACTCAACACCCTTTGAGAAGCGAGAAAAGTTTGCTCCTTGGATATGAAATGAAGCAACAGGAAGATGTGCTTACTTCAAAGAATATAACATGAACACAATAAGAAAAGATCGATTGACCACACAGCGTTCCCCAAAAATCACAGCAACTCAAAGATAATGAAATATGGTGCACCATGAAAAGTTCGATTATGTCTACTTTATACCTGATTTTACAGAATTAGAGGAGCGGAGGTGTTGTGTGCTGCCTCACAGCCTCACCAATCAGTCATGAAAAGAAGGCATGGATGTAGTCGTCAGCTATCAAAAGAAGTCAATGCACGTAATGTCATAGGCTACAAATAATCAAACGGACAATTAGAAATGAGTAGTATATGTAATTCTGATACACAAATATAATAAGCAGCACTTCTACCTACAATCTCTCAGTTTGATAATAGGAATACAGGATCAAAACTCTGAAGCCACTTTATAGGTTAAGTCACGTTATAGCTTAAAATATCTTTATACCCATACAGCTCAGCCTAGAGAAGGAGACGTTCCACATGGCTACATGCTTAAGAATTTTAACTTCTGGTTTGTGCTTATTATAAAGAATATTGTTTTGAGTGAAATGCAAGCTAAGAACTACAAGGAAAAACTAGTTTTCAGCTTGAACAACAATTTTCCCTTAGGCTTGCAAGATTGTTTAATGGCTGATAATATCAGAATAAAAGATCGACCAGTAGTTACAGCAGTTACGACAAGAATCCTAAATTGTAACTTTGCATATGGAAAAAATTGGGTTGAACATGCTACAAAAAATATAATTTTTTCTGTCAATCACAACCTACGTATGAATTGCTATTAAATTACATTTGCTATGCCGATTTCTGAAGTTTTTCAAATCACAAGCATGTAGTTAAGGTGAACATAAAGCATGAAGAATCAATGGAGTGACTAGCAGAAGTAGCTCACAAAGAGACCACTGTTACCAAGAAATACCCAATCAGTAAAGTTCCAGAAGCTAGAATGGCAAGAAAAATCCTGATTGCTACAAGATATCGTGAAAACAAACAAGTGAAGCAAATTCTTACACACCACCTCCTTAAAGCTCACAAGTATTTCACTTTTGGTGATAAATTCAGTGCATAATACAAATGCAATTCCCTTTATCTCTTTCTAATTCTAAGCAACAAATTAAATTGAATTTTGCAGAAAACAATTGTAAGAAGACGAAGGAAGAAAACATTAGACAAAATGGTCATGTAAATCTATGCCTAACTTATATTTCTTAATATCGACGACTATAATTTATTCCAATAACATGAAAATCCTCTGGCATCCAGAGGAATCCCAGTGTTCTTACAGTCAGAAAGATCAAAACCCTAATAGAAGCCATATATTACAATCTACAATAATCTTCAAGGGTTTCGTACAATTGATCATAGTTGAACACCAGAATAATCAGATCCCTCTTACCAATCGGATCGAAAATGAGAAAAAATGGATCACTTGCAGTAGCGATCGGCCCTCTTCTTAACGCGGTCATCGAGCGCTTCCTCGACGGTCCGGGCGCCGGTTCGGGACTTATTTGCTGGGTCATACCCAAACTTCTTCGCTTCCACGGGAAAGAGCTCCTCGTACTTCATCTTCTTTGCCGCGTCGATCGTGTACAAATCTCCTCCTGACGTCGCCGCTGCCACGGCACCCTCCCTCTCTCCGGCGCCTCCGTCGCCGTCGCTACCGCCGCCAGCCAAAACGTCCTCCGATTCCTCCTGCATCTTCTTCTTCTTGCGCTTCTTCTTGTCAACGGACTTCACAGCGGCGAGCTCGCCGCCCTTGAACGCCAGCCTCCCCGCTTTAACCTTCTTGTACGCGTCCGACATGCCCAGATCACCAGTGATCGCCGTGCCGCTCATTTTTTTCCCGTAGGAGGACAAAACGAAGAGGCAGTTCGGTGGGAATCGCTTGTTGGGCCCCGTAAATGGGCTGAAATGTGGGCTAAGATAATGATTTTTTGGGCTTTTTAGGGCCCGTTTTTCACAATAATGGGAATTTTTTATGATTGGCATTTTATGGTAAATATTTTAATTTTAAAAACATTTTTTGGCAAATATTGGAAAAAATTGGCAAAAAAAAAAACACTTTTGGCAACGGCTTTGCTTTTCGCGACGGTGGCTTGCTGCCGGAAGGTCCGGAATGATACGGACGTAATCGTCCTGCAATCCACCTTGGGCCCAGCTTTGGGCCATATTATGGGCCCGTAATGGGCCCATATTGGGCCCACCTCCTCCTTAAGGAGGCCCAACAGCGAGTCATCGCGTGGGAATATATGCCAGCCGCAAAAGTCCAGCCGCTACTGTCCATTAGATCACAAATTTCCCATATAATTGCTGTCTACAAGTTTTGCAAATATTTTCTGTCCGGTTCAATGAAAAAAAAAATTTGCATATTTATTTTTTTTAAAATTCATGTATGACAAACAAAATAAATTAAATTTTTTATATTAAAAATTATATTATATGTAAAATATGACATAAAATAAATTTTTACGATCACACAAGTTATCAATCAAATACAATTCAAAGATAGATTTTCTATGTCAATTGCTCACCCCAACTTGAAATGAGGCCTTGAAAGGTATTCATATTTTTAATAACTCTAATTTCATCGGAATTAAATAAACATAAAAAAAAAATAACTTAAACCCTAATCCTTCTCCTTCTTTCTGATTTTAGTTAGGGTTTTAGGGTATATGGGTCTAAGTACCCTAAAGTACTCTTGAAACCTAAATCTTATGTTAGTAATTAAATTTAACAATTATGAGTGAGGAGTAGAAATCTATTTCAAAAATTTCTGGACTATATTTTGTTAAATTTTGATACTAATTGGGCCGAACTTCTGCAAAATATTGCATAACGATGAAAGGTATTGAAGTCTCTGCCGAAGGAGTTATGCTCATTTTGATAAAGCCGTTTTGCTTCCACTATTAATTAATCTGAAAATCGAGTTGCATTTTATTATAGAAGTTGAAGAGTCATACTTTTATTTTGTTTTGTTTTAAAATTTATTACCCTATTAGTTTATTACTACTCTCTTTAATCTTTATGCGAAAGTATATTAGTACTCATCACTTTTTATATAGATTAGTTTATTTATAGTTAAGTATTAGATCATACTTAAAAATATAAAACCTCTTAATTAACATAGGGTAATTGAGAAGAGTACCATTAAGTATTTGATATACTGTTTACACTTGGGTTTGTTTTCGTATCTCAGCCATACACGTGACAAGTAGAGGGACCGTCTCAAACCTTACCAACATCATTAACTATAATTTTGCAGACCTCGAATCTCGATTCTGTCGGTTCGGCCTTTCAAAACATCAGACACGATGCTTAAGCTGCAGCATCTTTCATAATATTGAACTTGATTCTTAGGCTACAGCGTCTCCCATAATATTGGATACGATACTTCTCCAGTTCTGGCTGTCGCTATCAAAGCATCACGTCAGCATAACTTCCACCGAATAAAGGTTCCCACGGGTCACAAAGATCAAGAAGCTGCGTGCTCCAGCCACTACGGATTCCCACGGATCGCGAAGATCAAGAAGTCATTTGCTCCAGCCACTACAGATTCCCACGGGTCGCAAAGATCAAGAAGCCGTGTGCTCTTGCCACTAGTGATTTTTCCGGATGCCGACAATGATGGGACCGCCGGTATGGGCTCAATAAGACAAATGTTCAATGTCTCCTTCAGGAGAATCCGCTGAACTCCACTACAATCAGCTTATAAATACCTCCGAGTGAGACGCAAGTAAGCACACAGAGGAGATACATGTAACAGTACTAGTAAAGCTAGAAGAGAGATTCCCCTAAGAAACTCGGAGATGATATTTGTAATATACCCTGTATTAATTGGTCTTCTGATCAAATCTCTTGAGTTTTTAGTGGAACTACTCTCACTGACTCCCCGGTGGACGTAAGGGAATTCCTTCCTGAACTACCTTAAATTTCTATGTGTTATTCTGGATGATTATTATACCTCTCGATGATCAAACCACTGGGCTAAACACGCTGCGTGCCATCGATTCTCGGAGCTCCCATTTCTTTCCGTCAACATATATATATTATAATTAAAGGACAAATTAATATGAATATTGAAAATTTAATGAGATCCACTTCCAAAAAATATATACTTATTTTGCAAAATAATTAAAATAGGACTGAAGACTGCCAGTGCCATCATCTTCTCCAGCCTTGGTAGAATATATTCAGGCTTTCAAATATTCTGTTTCCTTTCTCTTTCTCAGGTCGTTGTCCTCCCCAACGCGTCACAGGAAACGGCAACCGTCCGTTGACTGATGGACGGCGGTGATCGACTTCATGAAATTGTCTGGAAACAGACACAAAGATCAGGCATGCATTAATATTTGGATAAATTACAAATTGATTCTTAAGTTTAGAGTATAATAAAACTTAGATTCATATTTTCAAAATTTTAATATCACCCTAATTTTTAAAATTTTAATGTCCACCTCCCTTTTTAAATTTCTCAAAAATTATAATTATACCCTCCGATCCTCTCTTTCCGCCGCCAACACAGAGAGAGAAAGAAAAAAGTATAATTGAAATTGTAAAAAATTTAATAATAAAACATTTAGAAATTAAAGACTTAGACGTTAAAATTTTTAAAATCAGGGATCCAAATGTTAAAAATTTTAAAATATAAACTTAGATGCTGAATATAATTTATTCTTAACATTTTTATGCTAATTAGATACAAAAAAAAAACTATAGTTTTTAATTATTATAATTGAGATGCAATTCGATTGCATGCTTCAAATGAGCATCAACTTTTGGCATGAGTAACTAGTACATATATATTGTAAATATTTATACAGAGATCTATTGTAGAAAGTAAAATCTTTCACTTGTCATTATAAGATTGAAATCATTCTCATTAACTATTATTGTATTAAAAAAATTCTAAATCGGCAACTAATTATACGTGATCGACATCTATAATAAAAATGTTTGAGTTATATGCATTGGGAATAAACTATATATATATTACCATTTATTGTCTATAAACCTATTAGAAAGTGCACATTGTCCAAAATCTAAGTTGTGAAGGCCACTCCACAGTCATTTTTTATCGAGTAAAACAATGCGTTCGTAGTTAATTACTCGATTTGGGATATTTAGGAGGTCTAATGACAATATGATATGTTGCTAAATCTCTATAGTTTAATGCCTATTTTGAATTTTTTTATTAATTTTTTGAAAGCTATAAACTAAAGCAATGTTGAAGTAAATGATGGTCAAGATGTATGACCATTATTTAGCTTTGTTTGTTTGCTCTTTAGATTGTTCTATATTTTGACTGTAATTCTGGTCTGATTGACTTTGGTGACAGAGCTGATCAGCAGCCAAAAAGAGATGGACAATACATGTGTGTGATGCTTTTACTTTTTTTTTTTTTTTATTAACACAAAAAATATTTTAAGCAAAGAAATTTAAAAAATGAAGGGATTGGTGAAAGAGTAGAGAGGTGGCCAAGAGTAAAATTGAAAAAGAGAAGAAGGTTTCTTTGAAATCACCCTAAAAGGAGAGAAAGAGGCCGCAGAAGCTGGTGACTTCCTTAGAGAAATTTGCTATAGGGAACTAGTCGAACAGGATTAGAAGGCTGTAGCCAATCACTAGATAAATAATGTTTAGTAAACTTGGGGAATCAAAGCTTGGAATCTGGACTCCTCTTTCACCATAATTAATTATAAGGGTATTTATGGTGAGAGCGTAGTGGCCTGGGTGAGATTTGGTGAGTTAAATGACTCTTATTAATAAGGCAATGATTAAGCATACAACTCACATGACTGATAATCCAAGCATTAATTATGGCAGTCACCTTCCCTATGCTCCTAAGAAGTCATCATATATATCATAGAATAAGACAATAGCATGACAAGAGATTACTGACTAGCTATCTATTCGATCTCCCTATTCAGCCATTAATGGACTCAACCCAAGCAAGTCTCTCGAATTTATTCTATAACACAATTCAAGTGACGAAGGATTAAGCCACACCTGTCCGCATATTAACGCTGGGTGGCGTGGTAGATTTTTTCAACACCAAACATGAGTTTTAATTATAATTGTTCTGAAGATAACAAAACTAAATTTTTATGCCCAACATATTGACTTAAAAATTAATTACATTGTCTCAATTGCAATTAATCGATTACATTCGTTGGCAATTGATAAGTACTGACCAGTAATTATTAATTATGATGAAATTAACATTATATATATATATATATATTTGATTTTATTTGTAAGATTTCATGCATTTTTTAGATCTAATTGTATATCCGTGTTTGATTTTGTGACTATTGAGCTAATTAATGGTTGCAAATATCTATACGTGACCAATTTTTTAGTGCCTGTGATTGGTTTTTCACTCTATATGTATTGCTCGAATGAGATGCAGAAAGAAGCATAGCTAGCTAGATCGATGGAGACATCAAGATGACAGATAATTTATATTTGATTTTATAACTTGCTCTTGATAGATTATGCATAATATTCATAAAAATATCATTTTAGATTTAAATTGGTTGAATTTATTTAAATTAAATTTTATCTAAATTGATTTAACCATATTGGATAATATCATTTAAAAAAAATTAATTAACTTAATCTTTTTTAACTTCACCTCTTAATACTGTAATTTTTTCTACCCCACTTAAAAATTATAGTGATAGTGTGGTTTGAACATGAGCCTCCTAGTTTCTAGAGAAGCTTCTTCCCTATTGGGTTAGGAGAACACCACATTCAACTTAAATTAGTTGGAATTATTTCATTTGGATAATTATCTAGAGTCGTGATTATTCAATTTTTTATTTTTTATTTTAGTTTATATATTTGCCTATAAATACACTGGAGTCTATACATATTTAGAGAATTTCTTGATTAATGAATGAAATTTACTTTGTGTGCAACTGACCTTAGAATGAATCAGCTTAAAAATTTTAGAAGAGATGAATATCCTCAAAGAGAAAGTTATAAGGGAAACTTAGATAAAAATTTTAGAAACCCTAGTTATCCATCACTTTTTTTTTTTCATATTTTCCTTCACTTTCTAAACTCTAACCACCTCATTTTTGCCGTCCCACTTTATTTTTTGGTATCAGAGCGATTCGTCACACATCACGCAGACGCTACATAATAGAAATCAAAATAGCAATAACAAATAATTAATATTTTCAAGCTGTTTGCATGAAATTGGATATGATTGCAGTATATTTATCCTTAATTAGGGGATGGTGCAAAATGCCCAGTGAATCAGAATAATAGCTCCTTGCACATGGACTTGTCATAATATGGGACCAGATACATGGAGTTTGATGCTGCCTTTCCCTGGCCATGGCTGCCTCCCTACTCTACCTATATTCCATGCACCCAAGAAGCATATACATATATATAACTTACATACAAGATATATATACATATAATTAATGTCAAACAAGCATATATGCCAAATGCCCTTAAGCTTGCATATATATATATATACATATATATGCACTGAGAGAGAGAGAGAGAGAGAGAGAGAGATGTCACTGATCAGAACTGAAAAGCTAACAAAGGAGTGAAAAGGAAAGTGACAATGCACGCAGATCCGAAGTCAATGATGATGTGTGTTTCTCACGAACATCAGAGCTTTGTAATTAATTGGCTCTCAGCTGCATATATATGGATAGCTTTCGCGTAGGCAAATCAAAGAGCAGCAGTACTCCATCTCCCATGTCCTCATGCCGGCCAGCAGTACTTGCCTTCCTTTTTGCAAGACACTCAAAATCCCATGATCTGTCTTACTGAAAAACTATTTTGATTAATTATTCATGCATGCTTTTTTATCTCTGACATATATATTTAAAAATTGACAGATCACATATTCTATGCAAAGTTATATTAATTAAAAGATTATATATATATATATATGATCACATTGCATGACCTAAATATAGACTTATTATGCATATGCATGACTTAATTGAAGTGATTCCTAAAAGATTATTTATCTTTGTGTTATTTTAGCTCAAATGTATTTAATTGTAGAGTTTTTCAAATTTTAATATTCTATTTTTGATATAAAATGATTTATTAATCTCATTCATTTCTCTCTCTCATCTAGAAGTTTGAAAAGAAAAAACTAACAAGTTAATGAGCTTTTTGTATTATGCTAGCAGTAGACTAAATTGCTTAGTTGAATGCATGGATGAAAAGTTATATTAAAGATTGGATCACTGAACTAGAATGAAAAGAGAACAAGCTAGAAGACCAAGCCAAATTAATTACGGTGAAATGACAAAAAGAAAAAGAAAAGGTGGCTATATTTGTGTTATGTTATATAGTGTTAATATTAATATTGTTTCTGTATGATATAAATGATTTTGGGAGATCATATATAATTAATTCACTTGCGATAACGGACATATGCAAGAATTACAAGTAGCATAATTCGATATTGAACACTCATGAAGCATTTCATGTACTGATCACCAAAGAATACTACTAATTAAAATCAGCATAACAATAAAATGTTCATGCATCGTGCCAAAAATTTGTTGTTTCTGCCATTCATTTTGTTAGAACCTTCTCTAACACCCCTTGCCGAACAGAAGTCGAACAACAACTCAAGTCGAGCAGCTCAAGCTGAATAGCAACTCAAGCTGAATAGCAGCTCAAGTCGAATAGCTCAAGCCGAACAACAGCTCAAGTCGAGCAGCTCAAGCCGAACAGCAGCTCAAAGAGATATCACCAGATCGTACTCTCCGTACTATTATAAAATATCACCAGATCGTACTCTCCGTACTACTATGTCAACTCAGTATTTAAGACAGTATGAGGGTCCAGTACTCCCTAATCGTCCTTTGCAGGAATAAGTGTCAGATGTGGCAAACCATACCTATTATGTCCTCTCCTCTCCAGGCTATAAATTAGGGGAATGAGGATGCCCTAAGGAGGAGGTCTCTCTCTCTGGCCGAGCTGCCCCTTTCTCTCTCTCTTGTACTCATTCGGTCTCCCTTTATAGACCCCCAAGCTTTGTAAGAGAAGGAATTCGATTAGTAGATTTAAATCACCGGGACGACATCGTGATTTTTCCCTCGGACACTCGGGTTTTTACGTAAAAATTATCGTCTTATTTCATTCCATTTTGATATATTTTTTATATCAACACACTTAATGATGTAAAGTTACAGTTATGATGATATATATTTGCTACAGACAATCTGCAAAGGATGGCCTATGAAGAGGTTTATGTATATATCAGTGATAGCCTATCAAATAGAAGTTCAGATTTTATTGTAGTTTAATCAGGCATTTATATATGCAAGAATTCAGTGAATTAATTAGAATTAAATTATAAAGAGATGATTAAAGAATTAAATTAAAAAGACCTATAAATTAAATGATCAGTACCATGTTGAATATATACTTCACAGAAAATAAAATGCACACTAATATTATATAATTTGTATATAGTACAAGAAATCTCTAATTAATTAGCTTATCTTGTGTATTACATATGGGCTTGTTTAGTTGAAAAATTTGAGTAAAAAGAAGAATAAATTAATTTATGAGTTTGATGAGATAGAAGATTATTTTAATATTAGAAAGTATGTAAGATATAAAATAAAATTAATTTTAAAATTAAAATTTATGTTGGGTGTGAAGTAAAGTTGATTTTTAATATCAAAATTTGTGATGAATGTGAAATAAAATTATTGAAATAATTTAAAATATTAATAAAATAATAGTAAAATGGTAATTATAAATCTTATGTGAAGAAATTTCCCTATCATTTCCTTGGATTCTTCAGCCTATGTCACTCCACTGTCAAGTACTATCTTATGTGTTGTACATACAGTGAAATTTAGACACTTGTTAAGTATTTATAGGTACCTGATCTTAGATCTCTTCTATGCATAAATCCCTCACAAATAATAATATAATAATAATAATCATATATATAATTTGATCTAGCTAGCTAGTTAGGATTAGCTTATTCTAGTTAAATATGCTTAATTTAGCTAAGTGAAAAGAATAATATTTAATTAAATGATCATTAATTTGCAAGAATAATGCTTACATCTCACACATCTTTTGCTTGTGGTCTCCTCCATTTACTGACAGTACTGAAATCACAGAAATTCTTGTAGGCCATATTTGAGAAATTAACAGGATAGAAGGGATGAGAGATTTCTCACAGAGAAAGATAAAATCATAAAATCATAAAATAGAAAGATGTGTAAGTGTGTTTGTGTGAATATTTAGAGAGAGAGGGAGAGGAGGTAGTTAACTTTATTATTTCACAAAAATTTGATTAATGAAAGTTTGATTATGATGAACTTATTGTTAAATGTGTTACCATCATTAATTATTCTACAAGTATATGCTCGTAGATTAAATTCATGAGAAATACTTTTATATATGTTTTTATAACTCACATCCATTGTGCGTACGCTAATATATTTATATTGTAACGTGGACACAGTTTAGCGTAATTTTTGTTTATATATTATAAATAATTGGAGTCATGAGAGTGTTTAATATATAATCTTATGATCTTTGATGTTGATGCCTAAATTAAAGCTTAAGTTTGCAGACTAGTCTATGTAGCATGAGTTTTTTTTAGTTTTTTTTAAACATATATCATATAATATAAAATTAGATATTATAAAAATTATATAAAACATAAAATAAAATTGATTAATATATTAAGAAGTGAAATAAAATAATATTATATTAATATTTATATAAAATGAAATATAAAATAATATATATTTTTATTATTATAATGGAAAAATAGACAAGACTATGACCTTTTTGGCTTCAAGCAGACCTGTCTGTACCTTTGAAATTATTATGTATTTTTACGCTCATTGGTAAATTGAGGGTTTAAATAACAGTGAAAAAAATATAATTTTAAGAAAAATTAGACAACTCGAATCAAAAGCTTTCAAGCTAAATAAAATTCAGAAAAATAGGTGGAATACTAGAACTGACATCAAATATCAATGTTAGATATATAAATTCTATGATTCTATCAATTTTTTTTTTTTAAAAAAATTATTAGATATAATTTTTTGAGATGATTAGGTTCTGCACAGAAATAGCGAATCTAGAGTGGCCAATATTTACACTTCCTGCATCATGAATACTGTCGTGATATCTTATTCTCTCAAACAGGGGCCCAGAATATCTCCAAGAGATCACTCATGAGGCAAACATATGATCCATTTATATATATATATATTGTTTAAGTAGAAATTTTTAAACTAAAATTGAGAAAAATGAAAGAATACTAAAGATGGGTTTTAGAGGTAATTAAGAAACGAATAAGGATTCTTTTAAAGGTTGCTTAGGAAGACTAAAAAGAAAAAGGTAGATTAGCTGCGTCGTCCAAAGGCCAAATATTACTGAGTAGAGTGAGTCAAATAATTAACACAAGTTGGATGGAGACGAAGAGCTAAACATATGCCAAATAGTCCTCTCATATTGCAACACCTGAGGTCCCCGAAAGTCCCCGACTTTCATAAATATAATTATTTATATGGGAGATCTAGAAGGTAGATAGCCATGACAAGTGAAATAAGTAAACTTTATTGATGTCAATGTGACCTCACAATAAAGATAGCTAAGCAGCCTTTCAATGCTCACATGCCATAATGATGATCATTTTTCTCCAGCTCATCGCCTAGAGGTCATACAGTAGAGGAATGTTCTATGATTTGACTGATGGGTGTGTTCAGGATAGGGTCCTGTTTGGATACTCTGTTTGACTGATACTGTTTAGCTAATCCTTGATTTTTGAACCCAATTCGACCAAATCGTTCGAATTGTTCGGGAATGCTGTTTAAGAGCTAGTAGACGAATTACTCTTAAACTACTACATGTTGGGTCACCTTAACATGGCTCTTTTTTTCTCTCAACATATAACTAGCTCTTTTAATTAATTTTTCTGCTTTCTTCTTCCCAATTCTTTAGTTTAACAAATGATCAGAAATCGTTAATATATACCTTCTAAGCTAGACATGAGTTGGACTGAAAGATGACAAAGGTATTTAGATCCTGATTTTTCGGGTTTATAAACGAGTCAATCCGATTTTATATGACCAGTGTAAGTGATCTAGTTCGACTTATTGGATCAACTTACTTGCAATAGACCAATAGAATGTTTAATAAAATTAAATTTGTTTTGTTTATCATTTTTAATATTAATTAATACTTGATACAAGATTTTAAAACTCAACTAAGATTATCGAGTTTCGGTAGGTGGGAACCAATTCGAAAAAGCAACCGAGTTTCAGTTTCGGCCAAAACACGATAGTTTCAAAACTTTCAATCGAGTTTAATTAGATTAAAACTGCCAAAACTACCGAAACTTATCTCTATGTAAAAAATAATATTAAATAAATATCATTAATAAATTTAATTTTTAATTCATAAAATTTTAATAATTTATAAAAAATGAAATTGCCGTTTCGAAACTGTCAAAACTTTAAAAACTGCCTAAACTGATATTTTCATTTTATAACTGTGATTGAAACCGAAACCAAAACTGAGTTTAAAGCCTTAAATTGATATTCATATGATTTCATTTTATTTTACATTTTCTTTTTAAATTTTTTATTATATTGAATAAAGATCAAATTAATATACTGTACAAGTTCAACTATAATTAATGATAAATGTGTTGGGTAGTGGGTAACTTATTTAGTCAACTGCTCAAATTTGGGTCATGTTATTGACTCATTTAATATGTAAATGAGTCGAATATATGTCATACATAAATAAATCAAGTCAAAAGATAGTTTCAGTCGAAACTGTCGAAACAATCAAAACTCATCTCTCTCCAAAAAAAGAATATTCAATAATTATTACATTTAATTTTGAATTTTTAAAATCTAAATAATTTATAGAAAAAACTGAAAGTGCCAATATTAAAATCATCGAAACTTTTGAAACTACGAACACTGATACTTTCATTTTTTAAGTGAAATTAAAACTTAAATCGAGTTTTAAAATCTTGAGAAAAAGTAGATGATGCCTTGGAGAGATTAAGTAGCCAGATTGCTCATGCTGAGTCTCTTGCTATTCAGATGAGAAAAAGGGGATGAGTCAATTTGTGACTGCGACTTCACTTCATCTCCAAGGGATAATTCCAACACTGTCCCTCCCCACATTTTCAGTATATATTCAAATCTATAATTATAATTATATATACATTATATTTTTTTTATTTTTCATTTTTCTGAATATGAAATCCTATTAGTGTAGAATTGAAGACTCAAATAAATTTTCATGGGTACCTATATATGTATATAAGGATAGTTTTTTTAAAGAGAATAAAAATATGTACTAAATATATATATATCAAGCATATTCTCATTGATGATACTATAAAAATATATGAGAATAAACATATGTTTATATCTAGATTCAGCACTGCATCTTTACCGTACACGTGATAACTTAGGATTTCAAAATCTATTTTTTTACTTAATATTGGGCATATTCGGATCCGATGAAGGCTTGCATTTTACCTTCAGGAGTTCTAAATATTATCTACGAGGTAAACTCAGCTTGATATCATCGCTCATGATGGTTCCCCAGAACCATAATTTATTGTAGTGCAATTGAATGGAGACCGTCATGTTAGCATCCTCCTGACACTGTTCTTGTTGCTAATCACTTTCAGCCCTATTTAGTATGGAGTTCTAGGTTTTCAGTCACTTGCAGATGGTCGTCTAGTTGCTAACGGCCTAACAGATCAAGAATTAACGTGTCCACTTCTTACTATCTGTAATGGTCTTCTTAGAACTAGCAATTGCAATATGTTCTAACTTCAAATCTGCAAAACACTTGATCTTCTAGAGAGAAAAGAAGCTCTGCATTCTTTTCTTTTCTTTCCTCTTGTATTGGTCTATAGACTAAATCTGAGTTATAATGAAAACTTTTCTCTCTCTTCCAAGTGAACGTAGTGAAATTTATTTCTGAACTATCTTACATCTTGTATGTTTTCTGTGTGTTTCTTGGATTCTCTGTGCTGATAATTTTGATGAGAAATATTGCACGTCTCTAATTCTTAGAACTCCATCCTTCTCCAACAATAGCACATGTACCCTATTCCAACAAAAATCTATTAAAATAGTAATATGCTTTAAGTAGTTGACTGTTTGTTGCATGTGTGTAACGTTGCATAAACAAAATGATATAAGAAACTATATATTAATATATATGCTCCAATAAAAAGTTTGCAGCATATATATATAACTTTGGTCGGTCTAAGATATAGTTTACCTTTGTCAATGTAGATGAATAAAATAGTCAAAATTTTTATGACTGAACTATTCGATTTTCTATCAAAAAATACAGTGTCCTACGAAAATGCTCCATTGCACGAGATATATATTGGATGGTTAAGTCGTGAATCTGTCGGGCTGGATAGTGTGATGTCCATCGTCTTTTGGCTCAGAGGTGTCGGACGATTCAATTTTAAAATTTATATATATTTTCAATATATATAGGAATTGAAACTTTGTGAATTGTATTGTTTGTGGCAGAAGGAAAATTTTCATGTGAAAATTAAACACCCATGACATAAAAACCTGCATGCCATGTAATTGATCTGATTATTCTTTCTGGACTATTCAATTTTCTAGCAAAAAAGAAATAATATTCTTGTACCTATTAGGTATTATATATATATACTATCGCCTACAAATAATATATGCTGTCTAGCTAACAATTAAAAGCTTTTAATAATTAAGATAATAAGAAAGTCCCTAGATTAAATTATTTTTAAGATAAATATCACTAACATATCTAAATTTATCAAAAAAAAATATCATATAAATCCACAATTTTAAAATTTATTAAATATATTTTTCTCAATCCTTCCATTAAAAAATTTAAAAAATAAAATTAAAAATTACCTTTTAATCCTACTATTATTTTCCTCCCTTACCTCTTCCTAAAAAGATGAGCATTAATTATGTATTTTATTGCATTAGTTAAAAAATTATATTTTTATTACTTGCTAATAAAATATTAACAAAATTCTCTAAAAAAAACCTAAGTAAAATATTCATATCAATCTAGAGGATCCAATTAAAAATAGGGATTTTTACATATAGAACATGAAATTTATATGAAATTACACATTTCATCATCAATTCATAAATATTACCACTATCACACCATATTCATTTAAATTTTACGCATNAAAGTAAAAAAATTAATGTGTTTACAGTAAAAAATAAAAATATATATTAAAATTTAAATATTGATGAATTTATGTATTTTAATTTACATATAATATTATAAAGTATATGAAATATGTGAAATATGTGAAATGCGTAAAATTTAAATGAATATAGTGTGATAGTGGTAATATTTATGAATTGATGGTGAAATGTGTAATTTCGTGTAAATTTTATGTCCTGTATGTAAAAACCCCTTAAAAATATTTTTAAAACTTAAGAACTAAAATTAAAAATTTTGCAGGGCTGATGATCTTTACCCTTTTTTTTTGCCTTCATTTGAATATAATTAATTAAAGATTGTAGTTTGAGTGTGCACGTTCTTTTATTTAATATATATATATATATATATATTAAACACCAATCAATGAAAATTTAATTAACTAGAGAATCTAATTGATAAATTATTGTTCATTGCCTACCTATTTGTTCTTAGTGCTGCTGTTATTATATACGATCGAATAAGTTATCTTTTGCACGGTCATGGTTTGACCAGCATGCATGACTCCAATTTTGGCATGAGCCCGGCAACCCGATTAGGGATTTGATCAAAGAAAACCAAACATTTATAAAAAAAAAAAAAAAAAAAATGGAACCTATCAATCATCAGATCAGAACAGGTGATGTGTGCTTTGGTTTTTCTACGTTTTAATATTTCCACGTCTCTTGGGTTCAAGTAATTTAATATTTCGATGTTTATTTGATATTTCACAGTTGCATCTTTGCCGTCCATATGAAGCTCAATTTAACTGCCTTGAGTCGATATTGTTAGGTCGCCCACCTCAAATCGAGGTCCTAACATCTATGTTATAGAATCATGCATGATACTTTCACAGATATTCGAACTTAATACTGGGAGGTTAAAGTATGTACATGTTACATATTCCAATTACCAATTATACCAATATTCAGTTCATTAGTTTCTAATAAACTAATTATCTAGAAAGTCACGTGTGATGCTTGAAACAGAAAGGGGGGGAATTATGATCATCAGAGTGATATTCATATGATTGAATCGAAATCACTTAGATAATTAAAGAACTACAAGAATGAATCATCTCATATCGAAAAAGAATTGAAATTTCTAAATTATATAAGTAAAACGGGCGGCCAGTTTGAATCATGAGATGTTATATCATCTGTCATTAATCTTTTAGTACCTCATACTAATGACATTGATGATATAAATCTCCTCTATTATGACCTATATCTTTGCATGCTATCGAATGTCTCTAGCTACAATATCCACTCCCGACTACAAATACATGTGTCTGCCTCTTGCTGTATATTGCTATCATCTAAATCGTTCTACACTTATAAGATAATATTCTTCCTGATCCATTGAAAACTTGATGCCTATTGTCACGATCTAGTCTTAGATATCAAGATATTGTTTACTTTATTTAATTTATAGTCTCATATTTTACCCTCTCCCCTTACGTTAAAAGAAAAGGTGCATTAATAACCGAGGATAACAAATATTCACACATATATAGCACATGAACTCCCTTCCATTTTTAGGTATAGAATAAACTATTCATATACCCTCCCGCTAGGCCAAGAAGTCTGTCGTGAGACAGTTCTTGCAGTAGTAATTCTTTTCTTGAAATTCGGCCGTAGCCTATAATACTATAACAGTAAAAAGATACATTAAGTACAAAAGGTTTGATTCTCATTGAGAATCGCACAAAAATCGAGATATTACCTTGTGATCACTCTACATACTTTTTAATTTGGCAACGAGCTAGTCATCACACTTGTATTCTCTCTCTCCAATTCCCCTAAAACACTTGTCTGTAATTAGCTTTAACAAACTTTCTTTTTATATAGAACTTTATGAAGCTCTGGTCTGGTGGAATAGGAACATCTCTTCAAATCTTTTAATTAAATTGTCTTCGCTTATATATTGTTCACGTAATATGTATATATATTCGAGTTACATAGATTTCTGTACGATCATGTAGAGTACTTTTTGTAACGTCTATATCATGCATGGACTAAGGCTTAAAACAAGTTGAGTGCAAGTGGTCACTGATGCTAACTCGAGCTTAAAATTTTTGAGTCCAGCTCAGCTCAAATTCATAATGATTTTTAATTATGTTGGTTCTATTTGAAATTACGGGAGCTCGAGCCATCAAGAAATTATTATTTTTAAATATAAATATATATAATTTATAAAAATAAATAAAACAGATATACAAATAGAAATATAATTATTCATTTGTCAATAGTTTGTTTTGAGTCAATTATAGTTTATATGAGCAAGTCAACTCTATCTAGAATTATAATCAAAATGATACCCGTGCTTGGCTCATAAGTCTACTCAAGATCATTCGAGTTGACCTCAAATTTAAATAAGTTTATCATAGGAATGTACTTCGAGCTTTGAATTAATTTTATAGCTCCATTATGAATTATTATATTATATTTTTACCATAAAAATTATAAATGTAAATGTTAGAAATTTGAAATTTAATTCAACAATTTGTTTTTTATTCATTTGTTAACCATTATGCCGGGATATTTTTTAAATATTTTTTTTTCAAATAATAAAATTTTTTAATTAATGTTTAAAAAAACTTACGGTTTCAATATGAACAAAATTTTATATTTAAAATTGATTTACCGACGATAGCACGTGCTTGCAGCACGTGTGATTTGTCCACTTAGGGTGACTGCATGAGCTTGCTTATAACTGTTAGTTTTAATTAATTGGATTAATATATGGATAATGAATTTAATTCGTTGGATAATTAAATAATTAATTCTAAAAATAAATTTTAAACATTGTTGGGCTATTTCCTCTTGAGCTATATAGTTTTTTTTTCCCAATCAAACAATTCAATTTAAATTTCACTTTAATTTGAATTAAAAGCTGGAAATATGTCTGATTTATCTCAATTCAATTTAAAAAAACTTTTAATTTTCTGTTATTCTATATAATATATTATCCATTTATACTTAATTAGACTAATGTGTAGTCATTTAAATCAAAATTAAGTAATTTTATTTTTCAATATTAAAATTCTAAAGTTATGAAGTAAAATACAATTACTATATATAAATCTTACACAAGTTCAATTTACCCTAAAAATTCCTAATTAAATAATTTCAAACAAATATTTCAATAATTTAAAAGCATGACTAAAAATTCAGACATAGCAAATATTGGAAGAAATTATTCTAAAATTATGGAAAATTATTATTAGATTTATCTCTATTTTGTTATTATAGCTTCATATTAAATATTAAATACATTTACATATATTACACTTAGAGATTATTACATATAAATAATAAACACAAAGTATCAATAATCATAGTCTGAATTTATTGTGGCACAGGCTGCTGTCATCCTGTTTTTTTTTTTTTTTCTTTTTTTTTTTTTTATAAAAATTGTTATCCTGTTTTCAGTAAACATAGATAGAAACTGTTCCTTTATCACATTTATATATTGAATTTTTTGAAGGTATAAGATATTTGAAACATAATTTACAGTCTTTTAGTTAATTTAATCAAGTAATGTAAATTATTAATTACAGTCCAATGTTTAACAACAAATGTTGTAAGCATATAATATTTAAAACACATAGATAAATAGAGCTAACATCAGTTCAAAGCTTTGGTTGGAGCTTGGAGCTATTTTTACTATGGCAATATCTAAAATTATAATTAATTTTAAAAAATTAATAATAAAAAATTAATTATGATAAAAAAAGTATATATTTTGTTTTGAGATTTGTATATAAATGATGAGAAATAAAATTAGTTATTTACATTAAAAATTANNNNATATATATATATATATATGATAATTATCTAAAGAAAATTTTATCTCAATTATGCTTTTTTTAGAGAAATGTGGCTAAAATTGGCTTAAATTTAATGTAATATATTTAGAAAATATTTTTTCACTGAAAATATAATTAGAATCATTAATGTTTTTTAATTTTAAACAGCACAATATATAGTTAGCATTGATTTAATTTTAAGCTAGCACAAATTCTTCGACACAATAGATTAATTTTTTTTTATATATATTGATGGCAACTTGATCATGCTTGAGATCGAAGAAATCTTCATTAATACATATTACAATATAAAATTTTAAAAATTGCTGGTTAATTTATCATGTCACTTATAATTTATTTGAGAGAAAAATCTATGATGATCATCCATTAATACTAGCTAGCTGCTTCTCTTAATTAAGTCAAGGTGAAGACATTCAAAAACTTACAATTAGGATGGCTACAAAAATAATTAAATCACAAGAAAACACAATTTAATGTGGATGTGTTATTGTAGAACTTACAACTTTCCCATTAATTAGTGATAGATAGCTGTAAATTTCAGCTAAATTCCTCTTAACCCACACAATCCCAATCTACCTTTTTCACTTATTATTAAAAAAAAAATCCTTTTTCACTTGTTAATTCCCCTTCATACTAGTTCTTGACATTAATGATATTGGGTTGAGATTAATTTCTCCACTTCTATTCTAAAATCAGTGAATATTATGATATTAAATTAAGTTTGATTTGAGCGTATTAAAACTTTTTTTTACTTCTTGCGTCGATCTTGATCAAGTTGATTCGATTTAATGTGTTAGGCTTATTCATTAATTTCTAGATTTAAGTACAAAGCAAATTTTCCTAAAGCTTATAACTAGTACAAAACCAACTGTGCCTTTAGATAATTAGATTAATTTAATTATAAATTTATGAATAGGTTTATATAATTAAACAGTGAACATGAGTGCTAGCTCCTAAGGAAGAAGATACGGTAAGAGGAGGTGGGGGAGAGGGTAAGACCTACAGGTTGGTGGACCCGATCACCTTTTTCCTCCACAAACCGACATCTCTTCGCCTGCTTGAGCCTCATCAGAGTCTCTCTCTCTCTCTCTCTCTCTCTATCATTCTCTGTGAATTTAAGTAATATTTTAATGTGAAGTTTGTAGTATGTATGTGATGAAAGAGGATGAGGAAGATGAGTGGAAGAACAGTTGAATACCTCGGGGAGGAAAAGGTTTGAAAAAGAAATCAGACAAGAGAGCTTGGCCGCCTGCGCTTCAATCCCAATTTGGATGAAAAGAAGAAGAAGATAGAGAGGAGAGAAGGACGACGAGCTCTTGGACGGGGGCACGGAGAACAAAGGCTTTCTTTCTTTAGCTCGGTTTGCGTTTTTCTATTCTCTTCTCCTCTCTTGTTTTCTTCTAGCTCGTTCTCTCTCTCTCTCTCTCTCTCTCTCTCTCTCTGTCTCTCTCCCCCCTTCCTTTTTGCTTGTGCTTGTGTGCAACTGATTGTTAGGGTATCGACCTCTTATTTGCTTTTTTGTCGATCTGGAGGACTCCTCAGGGGCAGGAGATTGGAGGGTTTTAATTGGATGCAGTGTTCTTCCTCCTCTTTCTGATAGATTTGATGTGAATTTGGGAATGGGGAGATCTAAAGCTTGCGGCAAATAAAGAGAAGTGAGTTTGATCATACAACAAAAGAAGGTTCATGTTGGCTAGTGAGAAGTTTCACCTGGCCTAGCTAGTTTTGATTAGGGCTTCTCAATAATGATCTTCTCCAGAATCAAAAACAAGGAAGAAATTAATAATTAGCTTCTATTCGAGAAATTAAATTACTGTTGTAGTATCTTAATTAGAAGATGGCGACGGCTAGCAGAGATAAAGACCACCTGATCAGCCAATTGAAGCCTCAGCAGCAGCTGCCTTCTTCTTTGCCTTCTTCTTCCTCCTCAGCAATGGCGGCAGCCAATTCCCAAGGATCTGCTCCCGCAAAGAAAAAAAGAAATCTTTGCGGAAATCCATGTAAGTATCTTCAGAAAAGTAACAACTTTTCATATATATGACATGAATTAGTAGCTCTCATGCATAAAAATTGAAATTTTTAAAGAGGCCAGATCATATCAAGACTTTTAATCTCTCCCTCATCAATTCACGATTTATAAATTGAACGTTAGATCCGGATGCGGAGGTGATTGCGTTGTCGCCGAAGACGCTGATGGCGACGAACCGGTTCATCTGCGAGGTCTGCAACAAGGGATTCCAGCGGGAGCAGAACCTGCAGCTTCACCGGCGCGGCCACAACCTTCCGTGGAAGCTCAAGCAGAAGAGCACCAAGGAGGTTCGCCGGAGGGTGTACCTCTGCCCGGAGCTCACCTGCGTCCACCACGACCCCTCTCGCGCCCTCGGCGACCTCACCGGAATCAAGAAGCACTTCTGTCGGAAGCACGGCGAGAAGAAGTGGAAGTGCGACAAGTGCTCCAAGCGCTACGCCGTGCAGTCCGACTGGAAGGCTCATTCCAAGACCTGCGGAACTCGCGAGTATCGCTGCGACTGCGGCACCCTCTTCTCCAGGTCAACTGATCTCTTCTTCTTCAATTCTTCTTCCTTGCATCTTCCAATACTTCATTCATGCTGCATCATGGTAATTTAATTATGGGTAAAGATTTACTGAGATCCATCATTAAATGATCCCAAGATGAGATTTTTGAGCTACAATATTCTCATATAATTCCTAATTCATGATCAAGCATCTTGTTTTACGGATTAGAATTAATAGTAAGGATTCTGCGTTCTTTCTCAGTAGGTCTGTAAATGTTCGAGCTCAGTTCGTTTATAAATGAACGAGTTCAAGCTTGTGTTAATTAAATTCAAACTTGTTAATGAACAATTATCAAGCTTCTTATCAACTATCAAGCACAACATCTAACTTGTAATTAAGCTATCTAAACGAGTTCATGTCAAATTAATAAATGAAACTTATTTATACACAAATCATGATCAACCATTACATTAAATTATCAATTTAAAAAATAACTTAAATAATGTGGTATATATTGTTGAACTACAACACTAAACAATAATATATTACAACATATAGTAAAACACTGAAAAATCATTGATTAATTTTAAATTAGTATGTTCACGATATTAATTGTTGATAATGTACATAAATGAACTGAACATTACAATAATCAAACTAGTTCATCTAGGATTCAGTCTTTTCAAATAAATAAATTAAACATAAATGAACTCTTATTGAGCTAAGCATGCGGCTGCATGCTCGGAATTGAGAGAAAGCTCGGCTCATTTCCAGCTCAATTTCTGAGCTGGGAGGAGCAGCTCGCACGTGAATTGTGCGAGCTGCCATGCATGGTGCACACAGACAGGGAGGGATGGCAGAGAGAGAGAGAGAGAGAGAGAGAGGATCGGAATAGAGAGTGAAGGATTCTATCTTTCGCCTCGGAAATGAAGCCCTCCCTCTCTGTGTTTCTCTCTCGCCGTTCACGTGTAGGCATGTAAGCAATTTAGCTGTGTTTGTTCTCTAGCTTGTTGGCAAGTTCTGAGCAGGTCCTACGTCTTCCACGGGTCCTCCTTTTCATGAAAGCTCTCTTTTGCTAGCGAGGGCCTCCCAAGAAGAGCCCTCTCTATATCTAGCTCTATTCTTGTTGTTTCTGGCGAAAACCCTAAGATTGGAAGTGGGAGAGGCAGTTCTTTGAAAGAGCTTTGAATGAAGATATTATATATAGACTCATTGAATGAGGGAGAGGGATATTAATTATATATATGAAGTTGAGAAGATAAGGGTTTTCATGCTTCATGCAAAAATTCTCCTTCGCATTAATGGAAGAGCCAGTACTAGAAATGGGATCTCTCCACTGAATTAATAAACCCACTCCTTTTCAAATTCAAGTAGAATATTTTCCTCCTCCTTAATTTCCCCCATCGTTGGAACTCTTCTAGTGGGGGAAATTCAGCTTAATTAGTGTATGGATGCATTATAATTTGGATAAATATTGAATGTGCGTCATAGAATTTATCAAAAAAAAAAACTGCCTAATTTAGCTTACATATCTTGAGGGAAAGTGAGAAAATTAATTTGAAGGCAACTCATCAACTAAATCGATGTTTAATATAAATAAAATGAAAAATACTATGCATCTCTAATAACTTACTAATAATTAAATTAATCAATCATACTTTAAGCTTTTTAATGCACTGAATTATCTAATGTATTAGAACTTATAAATCTATTAATTGGATGATACAGTACATTAAAGCTCTGTCTATTATCTAAATGTTATTTTCTTTATAAAATTTAAATTATGAAGTAGCATGTATTTAAATTAAGATGAAATATACAATTGATATGAACTTTGGGAGAACCACACCCCAAAAGCTAGCTCATGGGAGTGGAGAGCCCAAAGTTCATATAAACCCCACATTAGAATCCTATACTTCTAATGTAGGACTCAAGTCCCATACCTTGCAATTGGATCGTAACAATCCACCACGCTCCGCACTCCCGGCGCCCACGCCGGCTGGCTTTGCGCTAGCTCTTTCTAGCCCCGGGCGAACACTGCAAT
>JAEMOT010003468.1:103734-120963 GCA_019297695.1 Apostasia ramifera
ATTAGAATGAGATCCAGTTAACATTTTACTTCATCAAAAATAATAATAATAACATTTCATTACATTTTAAATTTTGATCTTTTAGTTAAGTGAGTAATGTCATATTACCCACTGATCCAAAAGTTAATTTGTTGGAACATTTACATACAAGATATGAAATTTTAAAAAAATTACAGACTTCACATTAAAATTAGAAAAATTACCTTCAAACAATTATTATCTCTTTATGTATTATTTATAACTCAATAATATAGACTTTCATATCATTAAATTAAATTTTAAGCAAATTATATAATCTTAAATAAAATAACTATAACTTTAATTTTTAAATTTTTTCTTTTATTAATATTTTCGGTTTAAAGTCGAAGGTTTAGTATTAAAGTAATTATTAGAGGTTAGGATTTAGGATTTTAGCTTTTAGTTTTGGGCTTTAAGATTTATAAGGATATAAAATTTAGTGAGGTTTTTATTAATTTTTTGAAAAATTATTGTGAACCTCATAATTATTTTAGAATTATGCTTACATGTCATGTATGAAAATGGTCCAAATTTATTTTACAGTGTGAATACAATTCAACATAAATCATTTTTCTTCAATTTTTTTTGCTAATTATATATATATATATATAATTAGTGGTTAGTCACATGAGTTTGAAATATTTAAGACTTTGATGACATATTAAATCTAAAATTACTGATTTAGCTGAAAGTTTTAAGTTTGTAGAATATATAGGAGTAAAGAATTATTTAAATTATTACAATTTTGATATTTATTTTTATCAATTTTCTAACTTACATATAATAATTAAGGGATAATTACCTACATACCACACCATTTTATTTTATTTATGCGTTACCCATTTATTCTTAGTTAATTACGTTATGCACACTCAAAATATTATAAAATCTTACATACACATACTTAGATTAAAACTCAGTCAAAATCTATTTGAAAAAAAATATTTCGCTAATAAATCATTAAAATTACATTTTTATCTTTAATAGTACATATTTTTTTTTCTTTCTCTATGTCACACCAAAGCGTTGATCTGTCCTAAAATTAATTCACGTCGCAGATGTCTCCTTCCCTTACCACTACCTAAACATCAAAGTTTTAAGATTTTCACTCAAAATATATTTAAATATCCTTAAAATAATATGATGAACGGTTCAGATTTTTTGTAATCTTAACTATAGTTAGGTTATTGGAAAATTATAATTGCTCATTATAATGAAAATAAGTGAAAGTGTGTGTATATAAGATTTTATAATATTTTGAGTGTGCATAGCGTAATTAACTAAGAATGAATGAGTAACACATAAATAAAGTAAAATGATGTGACATGTAAGTAATTATCCCAATAATTTATTAGATATTTTATAAAAAAAATTTAAAATAATTAGATATACAAGTGATAAAAATTAATTACTTCATATTTTGCAGGCGCGACAGCTTCATCACTCACCGAGCATTCTGCGATGCCCTGGCGCAAGAAAACGCCAGGCTTCCCACCATCGGAAGCCACTTATACTCCGGCAGCGGCATTGGCCTCGCCTCGCTGCAGAACCACGCCGCTCGCCCGGTCGATCTCCTCCGTCTCGGCGCCGCCGGCGGAGTCGGAGGTGGAGGTGGAGGCGGCGGCGGCTCCTCCACCGTCGGATTGCAGTTCAACCACCTCATCTCCCCTTCCAACACCGCCTCATTCCGAGCTCCCCATCCTTCCCATTCCTCCTCCTTCTTCCTGGGCGGCGCCGACGAAAGCAGCAAACCTTTTCAGGGCTTGATGCAGCTTCCCGATCTCCAGCCCTTCAATCTGAGCTTCTTCTCCGACGGCTCCACCGCGAGCAGCATGATCAACAACAGCAGCAACGCCGGCGGAGGCATTCAAAACAGCCATCTGATGCTGCATGATCAGTTCATCGACGTCAACGGCTGCGGCGCAAGCGGCACTCCCGCAGGTCTCTTTGCCGGAAACCTCATTGGCGACGACATGCCGTCAACTGCCATTTTCAACACTTCAGTTCAAAACGTCGACGCGGTGAATCTCCCTCAAATGTCGGCGACGGCGCTGCTGCAGAAGGCGGCGCAGATGGGTTCCTCTTCGAGTAATACTGGCGGCGGCAACGGCGCTGGCAGCGGAGCCGCCATGCTTTCGGGATTCGGAGGCTCTTCATCCAGCTCCATGAAGCCGGCAAACGTGAATCATCTCCAGGAGATAATGAACACCTTCAGTTACGGTAACTCCGGCATGTTTCCCGGAGGCGGCCGGGAGGAAGAAGCTAAGTTTATAGGCGAGTTCGACGGCGGCTTCTGCGAGATCGATGAATCGAGGTATCATCAACATCATCATCATCATCCTGATCAGATTGGGTCGATCGGCGGCCTCGGCGGTTCCGACGGGTTGACGAGGGATTTTCTTGGGGTTGGAAGCATTCTGAGGGGAATGGGTGGGGGAGGTTTCTCAAAGAGAGCAGAATCACCGCACCATGGATATTAGCTATTGGCCTTTGAATCATGACGGGTGCTTGAAATCTGGTTCTTCCAGCCGGCCGTTCGCCGCCGGCGGTCAGTTTTATAAGGAATTAAGGCATGCACATGTGGCTAGAGAAATAGAGGTATGAGGTATAAGCTTATAGCCAGCATTTGGGCTAAGCTTTTTTACAGTGTTGTTGTTGTTGTTGTTGTTGTTGTTGTTGTTCTCTTGTGTTTGTCCGGATTAATCTCTCTCTCTCTCTCTCTCTCTCTTTTATAGATTGTGATAAAGTGAAATTCATATGGTTTCTTGGTTAATTTTTATCTCTTGTCACTATGCATGCTAATTATTTGAAGATTCTATCTCAACAGTTAGCTCCTGTTTCACTGCTTGGCTTCATTGAGTACTTAGACTATTTTGATTATGCTTTGAAAGTTTTAGGTTTTTAGTTTTGTTAAAAAAGAGTAAATGCATTCTCATGCATAATAAGATTTAAGTAGAAAGTAATAAAAGCTTAATTCAATATTGTTATTTTAAATAAAATCATTTTTCTAGTTAAGGCAAGATCAAAATAGGATATAGAATAAAGAGGCCTACCATCCATTCAATTGTCAAGAGGGTTTATACTAATTGTAGGTTTACCAGTTCTCAACCTAACTGTGTGGATTGTCATTTGTATGTCTTTTTTTGATACAACAGTAGCAGGGCCAATGACTGGGGATCAAGATCCATTATGACTTGCTACTTCCAAACGTAATATCGATGAATATAAATACTCTATATATTCAAATCATCACAAGGGATGAGAGTTGAAATCAGCTCAATATTCAACATTCTTCCTTCCCATTTTTAGGGCTAATTCATCTTTATTCACTTTTATTTTCTGAATTGGAATTGCCTGGGGACAAAACTTCTTATTCTTTTATAGTGAAGTCCTTTTCCTCTTTGCCCAGCTAGCAGTGGATGTAGCTAAGAGTTCCTACCCTAAACCACCTTGTATCTTATCTTAAATGTTTTTGGAAGCTTTTTAGACTCTTGGATGCTAACTACTCCTATAGGAGAATTCCGTGCGTTACTGATTCCCAGGACTCTTATTTCTGTCGTAAACGAATACTTATAAGTTATATATATAATTAATGATCATATCCCGCCGGCCCACATTTTTGAGTTAAATGATGCTCATTCGTGTATTAAATGTATTCAACTTGAGTTTTATAGTGATTCACCCCTAACATAAATGCATTAATGCTCAATTCTTTCTCTTCTTCTCACCCTTTATATAGAAGTAGCTAGACAGAGAGCATTTTAGGGTTTATGTATGAGCAATTAGTCCCAACTCTTATTTAGAATTTTTTATTTCAACGGAGTTGATTGAGCGGATTTGAGTAAAATTATAAGCACAAACTTTGAATTAACTAAATTATATATTCATCTCCTGCATGTCTATTATATTTATTAATAATTTGAATATATATAGAAATATATGTACATAAATATATGTCATTCTACCATATAACATTATATATATACACACAAGCACATATGCATGCATATATACATATTTACGGAAGATAAATATGTAAGTTATGATAGGTCCTTTTTTGAGATATTGATTTAATTTCATTTTACGTAATTTGATTTTAAATAAAAGGGATATCAAATTTAATTTAAAGAATTAAAATTTTATAAATTTTGGTGAATAATACTGCTTTTCGAACATGATTATTAGACTTTCATTGTGCATGAGCAAGGGCATACAAAATATATCCCTAAAACTCTTTCGAATAAAATTCGACTATATTTTGCTCGATCAGCTCAAATTTGACTCAATTTTCTATGACTAGAAGTCAAGTCACTCGAAATAAAATTAATTTAACTTGTAATTAACTCGAATCATGTATAATAATTTGTATGCGGTCTTTTCATATGAACATGTTATATAAAGTATGTAAGCATTTAAAAGATTAACATATAAATATAAATATAAATATATTATATAAATATAATTAAAAAAATTATATATAACATATATTATACGCAAGTTATGATATTTAAACTAAAAAACAACATGAAAATTATATAAGTTAAATTTAATTTGAATAAATTTTAGTCGATTTGAAATCAAATTTTTTTTAATTCGAGTGACTCTCTTTAACAGCCATACGCATGATTCCATGGCTAGCTAGTGCCTGCTTCAAGGGTTTGACTTTTGTCAAATCTTTGACTTTTTTGACAAAAGTCAAATCTTTGCACTAATTAGCCCTTTGACTTCTGTAAGTAGCTGTGCAATCCTTTCACTCCAATGACAGGCTAATAATTGATAATTAGCAGCTCAAAAGGTTATCTTGAGCTCAAGTTAATTTGATTCAAAATTAATTCATGATGTAGTAGGGATTAACATTGAGGAAGTGTTTCATCACAAAAAAAAAAAAAAAAAACATTGAGGATGTGCGATTATTTTCTAAGCATCAACTAAAATGAGATATCGACACAAAATTATTTAATATTGAGATGATCCAACATGAGAGTGATACAGAGTAATATCCATCCTCCTAATTCATGAGCTCATTTAAGAATATGCCACTAACTATTGTTGAATTAGACAAGGAACTCAAAAAACATTATATATAATTGAATGTCCCTTATCAAAAAATATTCATAAGACTTTGAAAGTGTATATATATATTTATATATATACATGTATCTGTGTGTTTTAGAGATTGCTTACCTAAATTCTATTTGATTCGACCTGAATAGCTCGCGTTGCAATAATTTTGATAAAAGAAATAAAATAATATGAATTAAAATTTGAGGGATCAGACCAATCTATTTTGACACATTCTTAGGTGTAGGATTTATTTGCTCTCTCTCTCTATACATATATATATATATATATATATATATATATATATATACATATATATATATATACATACATATAGAGAAATTAGGAAAAAGTTTAAAATTTATTACTTGATATAAAAGATTAGACTGTATTATTCCCATTAAAGACTGTTCAGTAGTTATTAATCTATTATTGGAGATTATTAATGTTATAGGTAAATCAAATCCTGCTCTAAAATTAGCTTTGATGGTAATTTATATGTATATATATATATTGCTAAGGTGGTGGTATTTTTCTAAATAATTTGTAGCTAGCACTCCTTCTTGTATATATATATATATCATTATTTGATGTAGCGGTCTCTTTCTTTGTCCGCAATTTTTTTTTGACGTTAAAATATTTCACATAAATTTGTATGTTTTTTCATTCATATTTCTAATTATTTATGGTTTTGCGATAGATAAATTTTCCTTAGACTTGGCATAATTAGTTAAGTTAAAATGAACAATATGTCTCGTATTAATTTAGTTAAGTTGTAGAATAAATGAGGATACTTGAGAACCCGAAGCACAAATTTATTAATAATTAGTTTGTTCAGTGCTATATAGATGTATGTTATTGCAAGCATTTATTAATTTGTTTGCCCTTATTTAGATATATGCTATCTATATTAATATTATTTAAATATCTCTAATATCTCTAAATTATTATTTATTTAATTTATTATCATTATATATATATATATATATATTAAAATTGATAATAAAAAATATTGCACCATTCTAAGAGTGAAGCAAGTTCACAAGTTTTTATAATATTAACTAAACATGATTAAAATGATGTTTAGTTTAATATCATTTTGATGTTATATCACACTATCTATATTTTATTTTTAAATAAAAAATTTATAAAATTTTATATAATTATTTATATACATATCATCAAATTAAATAATATTTTTTTTTTTTAGGTTACATGATATAATATTACTAGAGTATTGAACCGAACAATTAGTCAAATCATTTTTAAAATTTAACATGAAGCTATAGCAAAATCATTAAATATATACAGATATATATATATGCAGCCCAAAATAAAAAACTATGTTTATCTCAATACTTTCGCATCAATTTGTGCTTTTAAGGGCACTCACATCCTCAAAAAAAAAAAAGTAATCTAACGTAACTACGTACGTACCTCTATCAACTCTATTGTCAAAGAACCAAACTCAAAAATCTTACCCATGATCTAAAAGATTGAAGTGATCGTATATACTCGAAATATATTATTATTTCCAAAGCTTGTGCAACTCGATCCGAGATGAGTTTGAAGATGAACACAGTCAAACTCAGCCCACTTCGCTTAATTTAAAGTCCCCAAACTCTTTCAGGAGATTTTACCAGCAGTTACCCATAATTAATATTTGATTTTTCTTTGTTTTTTTGAAAGAAATATTTCATTTTTTTATATGTTTGGGAATCTGATGCTGTCAATGATGGAACAATCAACAATGTCTTCATGCTGTCGGCGAAGAGGAAAAGCTGCTTTAAAATGAATAAATAACTATTACATTCGAAAGATCATGATGAGAATATTTTTTATTTTAAAAATTTTAATCGTCAGAAATTATTTAAACAAATGCACGTGGATTTTGTCTCTACCATTGTCTTCTAATTTTCGAACTCTGCATCATTCCTTGCTGTTTATAATAAAGGTTTTAACTGAGTTTTTGATTTTCGACGATCAGTTTTTGGCCGAAACTCCGCAGATTGTTATTTGATAATTGTCTCGAGTCATTATGTTAGATTATCTATTAAGCTCCTAGTAGAAGTGCGTAGATCATATAAATTGTTACTTAATAGTTGCGGAGCTGTGGATTTTTACATTCATAAGTTTTATTTCTCAACATATATTTGCATTTTGGGTTTTAGTTATTTTTGTAATTTATGTTCATCTGAATTGAATTAGATGCATATATACAGAAATACAATGAAAAGTTAAAATAACAATGAACAGAAAAAAACATCATTCAAATACTGAATCATAATTACAATCATAAGAAATTAATGATTATCAAATTCTATGATTCCAAAAAATGTGTGATTTTAAAACCGAAGTGTTTGTTAACAAGATCTGAACTTTGGAAATCTCAACAGGAACTTGAGATTTGTAGTTCCGGAGATCTTATCCACTAGACGAAGCAACTACCTTATACGAGCTTATCCTTTAGATTAAGAAGCTAGCATTGAAAAGGAATCTCTCATATAGAAAATGACACGGATCTATAAGCTTTAAAAAGTCAAAGATGATTACGTACGGAGAAGGAATGACATTGCTAGTGCCTTCTGCGTACTGTTTAGGAAAGAAGTCAAATGAAAAAGTAGTTTAAGAGCACTCTTTGTAGTTAGTGAAGAACTAATTATAGCTCCTATCTTTTCATTACAAGATAGTCACGTGGATCCCTTATATATACGAGTTATTACTATTGTTGTTGTGCCAATCTTGAGTTAGAGATGTTCACAGCAAGAGAACTTAAGGAAATTTATGCCAGTGGCCAGTGAAGTCCAACAATGAAGTTTTGTAGAAGTAAATGACCATCTAGAAGAAATTTATCTTATCTAAATTCTTCATAAGACAGAAAAATAGATAATTAAAAAAAAGTGTCAAAATCTTATTGTGTTTTTCGACATGTGCGATCAATATTGAAAAGGCCAGATCTAGGCTCCATCTTTCAAAGTTTCCCAATATGTATTTTAATAGGAACATCGATCCCTTTTAGGATATATATAATTAATAATAGTAGGGACTAAACTCTATCTTGAAGGATAGAACTACAATAGTGTAAGAATAAAGGAAATTTGGAAACAAGCAAACAATGAGTTCTTTTTTTCTTCTTCTGATAGTAGCAAACCATAACTTCTGAAATTATTTGTTGCCTTGTGGATCATTAACTTAGGAATAATGAGACTGAACTTAATTTGTAGTTCCATTCCAAAATTGCTGATAGCTAGAGGCCTCCCTTTTATAGGACTAGCATTGTTTGGTCGGATTTTTTTTTTTTTGATTTTTTTAAAAAAATATGTATGATACGAGAACTCATTCAAAGCAGTTTTCTTCCCGCATCTATTTGGAAAAAGCACATTATTATAGCCTTGACCTAAAGTCGCTACTGACCTTTAATCTATATGTTCGTGTAAATATAGTTAATCAATTATGTTAAAAATTGTGTATAATATAAAATAAAGTTGATTGATTTATTAAAAAATATGTGAAATATAATATAAATAAACTTTTTAATTGAATTTTATGAATGAAGAATAAAAAATAATTTATTATCATTATTTTTTTTAAACTATAGTGACCAAATTAAATAGCCTCCAACCTGTTTGGTAGAAATTCTAAATTAGATGCATTTAGTTTCAAAACAATAAGCAACCGTATAATATAGAAAGAAATCGTAACTCGGCTCGGAGTCGGGAAGAATGTAGTTATCCTCATGTTTAATTATTTTCGAACCACAGGTGCCTTCCCTGTCTAACCTCCACGAAATCAGAAGACAAATGGTTGAGCTTCAGCCATTGAATCTTTTTCGACATCATTGAGTGCCGATCGTGTCTTTAATTAATGTTGGTCGTCTCGAATTCAAATTGATGTTCAAGGATGGGGAGTCTTAATTCATTGCATCATCTAAGTTTTACAGACAATCTTAAAATTAAATAGCTTCTCAAGCTTGAGGAGGATATATTTTTTTACAAAAAAATTTTCGAGGAAATTACTTTTTTGAAGTTACACTTTTTGTTTTCTTTACTTGAATTTATTATGTCAAGGACTTCCATTTTACGTTGTAGCAAGTCGAGTATTCTTTCTTTGGGATCTCAAAGATAAGTACTAATTAATTGATATGAGTTCGTAAAAATAGTCTTTTTCGATTCATAAAAAAAGAATAATTTTATCAAGAATTCAAGTATTCTTGAAGAAAATCGTCAAGACAATTCTCTGTCATTCCTTGATCAACTTTTCAAGAAAATTTTCACATTTTTTGGAGTAAAATATTATATTTTCTTTGGAATTTTGAGTTACTATCCCAAAAATGTTTCTAAAATTAACTCCATTGATCTATAAATGTACATATTTATAAATTTTAACTATAATTAATATTATATATATATATATATATATGTATATAAATATATTATAATAACTTATATAAAAGAGATGATATTATAAATACATATATAAAATTTAGAAGTGAACTTATAATATTAAATTTTAATGTAACTAATATGTAATATAGATATTTTTATAAAAAAATATGACTTATAATCAGACCGAATTAAACTAAAAAAATAACACAAAATTGAAAAAGTTTTAGCAATTACGAATAAAATATGATGCAAAATTAAAAACTTTAATTTCAAATTTCACTAGAACAATAAATGTTAGGCCACTAATTTCTACACTATCTTTTTATCAAAAAAAAAAAAAAAAAATCTACACTATCTGCAAATACATCCTGAACTTTATTGCATTAGGCTACAAATTAATGAAGATAAGGATAGCCCTACAATCCATAATGGCATCTTAAGGGAATGAAGGCCACTTACATGATTTGCTAGAGTTCATTGAGTACAAAAAAAATATAAGTAATTAAAGAAGATTCCAAGACAAATAGAATTCATTACAAAATGAGTTTATATGTATATATTATCCATCTAACTTTGAAATAATTTTGGACTCATATGAAAGTACAATATGTAAAAGAATATGAATAAGATAAAGATAACCTCATGAAGAATAATATGATTCTAGCTAGCTAGTTAACATGCATTAGAGTTAAAAATTGCTTATTTTATCAAAAAAAAGTGTAACTTAAACATGAGAACTATGTTTTTGGATACATAATCTATAGGTCCATAATATTTTGAATAATTTTTTTTAAAGCTCTCTAGCTCAAATTTCATTTCCCTTAGATCCTTTTTCCTATGATCCTGATGAGTTCAGTACTTATCATGATAAATCTACGAAATAATAGCTAGCTTAACAACTGACTCAGAAAGTGTAATGACTATAACAAAAGATTGAAAAAAATTCTCATTTTAATTGCCGACTATCAAATATATCAAAAAAATATTACTAGATTTATATGTATTTGATGAATCTAACATAAGCTCAATGCATCAACTTATTATCAGAAAATAAATAAAACCTTTCTTTTAAACATTCTAAAATATTTATCTAATACATTTCTTTCATTACACAAAATTTAATGCAATTACTGCACATAATAATATCATAAAAATATATACAAACTTTAGTAAATTTAAGAAACTAAATGTGACCTTCAAAATTATCCTAATTAATTATTAGGAGAATTACAAGACCATCCACAAAAAAAAAAAGCTTTTTACTCTCAAAATAAGATATTTATATATGCTATCTTATACTTTGAATATATAATTATAAATTATTTCTATTTATATTAATAAATAGCTAGATTTTCATCTTTTTAAATAAAATAGAGTTTAAGCCTTCCTCAACTTAACGAAGAGAGTGCGGTTTATAATTTAAATTCAAAATATAAAATCTAAATATATAATTTAAAAAAATTTAAACAAGTAAAAGTACATATTTTGAGGTGACATATAAATACCCTTTAATTATTTAATCCCAAAACCAAATATTTACATCTACTAATTCCAATTTAATGAAAATTACAATTCATCACAATATGTACTTTTAATTATGCCATAAAAGACATACCAATCTCTTATTTTAAGATAAATTATAATTATTCACCAAAATTAAAGTGATATATATGTATATTTATTTATCTTTTAAGTTAAACAAATAATAATAAATAAATTTGAGAGTGATATGAAAATACCCATATAATTTAATAGCTCTGAGTTATCAAATTATATAAATGATTCTTTTTCTTACCTTCGCTACTTGTTCTATTCAATCTGATTTTAACCATTATCAAAGATTTTGCTAGTTTTTTTTTTTGACACCAATACATAGATTGATGCAGAACTATATGATTCTGCTGGTTTTTTTTTTTTTTTTAAAAGTAAATCATGTCATTTGTGAACAGAAAAGAACAAAGAAAATCAAGTCATAAATCAAAATTTTGTTATACAAGAAAACATTAGTGAAATATATACTAGTCATGAGAGCTCAGTAATAACCATATTACAATAAGAAATGCAGTTAGAAAGAATGTTTTTGTAAGATAGTCTCCAGTTAACAGCCAATCTCCATCTCTCCAGTGATTTCACAGTCTTAACAGTCAGTGAACTCTTCTCAATTCTCTCTTTATGCAGGCCATTCACTTGCAGGAACTCATGAAACTGTTCTTTGCATGATTCCAACTCAAAGCAATCCAAACAGGATGAAGGTTCAAGCATTTTGTTGATGAAGATCAGCAGAGAGAAATCCTGTTCAATTGTAGTTGGCAGTTCCTCAAGGACCTTACAGCAGTGATTTGCCAGTTTTTTCATCACAACCAACTCATTTTCAGTAGAAATCATGGATCCTGCGTGAGCTTGATGACCAACTGCTCTTCGCAATTTTTTCGGAGTTGCGGATAAACGAAGGGTGCATAGAAGGGCAAAGGAAGGCTTCCCGTCAGGCTGAATGTGTAAAGACTCCTTGGGCCAAGCTCTGGAAATGCTTACTTCAGTATCAAGGTGGATGAAGGCCTTCTCGTTGGGGTTGGATGTCAGAAGGAAGCCATAATGCTCTAGGAGATCTAAGTTGGTGTATGCTCCGTAACTCAAAAGAACCTGAAAAAAATCCAAAGAAATCAATTTTTGACTGGCAAAATACAGCTAAATAAATGCATGCAAATCAAGAAAGAAAATGAATTATCGATAGAGGAAGAACAGGAAAATTGTTTTGTTAAATGGACTAGTAATAGTTGACTTTCAAATGAAGAGAATAGTTCCACTGACTGACCAGGTTCATAATTTATTCACATGATTTATAAGTTTTTATTTTCTTTACATATTGAGAATCAAAAGGCAAGACAAAATTCAGCAGCAATGAAACATGAGCATGATATGGCAATATAGATATGATAACACAATAAATCTTAGGGGGGTTTAGTTCGATGTTATCTTGGTGTTATGTTATGTAATCTAGATGTCATGGCATCTAGATGCCATCTTTTGACGAATAATTTTATAGAAAATTCTTTGTAGATGTCATTAAACCAAACAATTGCTTTTTCTCGATAACATAACATAACATCAAGATAACATTGAACCAAACGTCCCCTTAGAAAAATAAGTTGCAATTGTGTTAGTATATGACACTTGCATACAATAAATATAATTAAACATAAATATCAATATAATATGAAGTGTAGCACATATGAGAGTACTCACTCTATAGCAAGTGAAACATGAGGTTCAAATCCTCATTATGGTCAGATGAAGATGATGAAAGTAAGGGAGAAGCAACCTCCCGATGACATTCAAAAAATTGACTACAAGAGCTAAGTTGTAGTGATGACACTGTGCAAGAAAGGTTTTATTATTGTTTTCCTTAGAAGCTTCAACGATTGTTAGCAAGTAACAACCCCTCGATTAATAACTTGCTATCATGCAAACTTTGGCCCGTGTCTGTCTTTTTGTTTTTTAAATTTTTTCTTCAGTTGATTGTATCGGGTTGTATCAATAAATCTCAGGGACGTATCAAGGCATATTGATATTTTTTCGAAAATAAAAACAAGTTGATATATTACTTGACATATTGAATATGTATCGGCAGAGTATTATGTATCGGCAGAGTATCAGGTCGTATCGGTATCCGATATAGATGTGATAAAAATAGTTGGCCTCGTAAAGTGCTTCATTGTTCACCTAGTATTGGTATCAATTCAAAAATAAGAGTTCCAGCAATAATAATATCTATATGCAATAAAACTTTTCAAGCTGCTTTACACTCTGATTGAGGCAAATTAGCAATATATAGAACTTCTAAGTAGGCCTATGTGTTCGGTTTAATTGGTTGGTTTGGTAACCAAACTAAAAATAAAGATTATGTTCAATTTTTAGGTATTTTCATAAATATTACTATTAAGACTAATTTTAAAATAAAGATAACTATCAATGCAACTATTAATACAATTATTCCAATTAAATTGAGTATCAGACATGAAATAATAATAATAGTAGTAGTAATTGTTACTCTTAGACTAAAAAAAAAACCAAACTAACTAAATTAGATTATAAACCAAATTAAATCAACCAAACAAATATCAATTTAGTTTGATTTGGTTCGGTTAAAACTATATTTTTTATTAAAATTTTTAACTCAAATTTTCTAAACTTTCTTATAATGATATTAAATATTACTATACAAATATTTGGATAATAGCTTTAATACAAGAGCAATTTAGTATAAAAAGTAATTTAGCTAAATGAAAAATCCATCCTGACTTTCAATAATAATTTATAAAAATTGTCCAAGCATATAAAATAACTCAATCGCATCACCATAATAGACTAACAAAGAAAAAATAACAAGAGTTCAAGAGCAATTACATAAATCAATTTCACAACATAATCAAAATTATATAATAAAATTATATTTATATACAGGGTTATTTAATAATTGATTAATTCGATCGGTTTGATTTTCAAACATGTGAAACCAAACCAAACTGATTAATCGAAATACTTAGAATATCAAACCATCACCAAACTATTGGATTCTAAAACATACCAAATAGCTAAATTTAAACGATTCAGTTCAGTTTTTCAGTTTAAACCATTATTTGCACACCAGTACTTCTCAGAACTTATGAGTTAAATCTTCTATTTATGCACGAATAATTTCAATAACGTTTTAGCCTGCCGATAAATTTCCACTCTTCATAGTGGGAAATGCTGTGTTTGTAATAATCAAAAGGCCAAATTCTAGACCCTCATTGAAGACATTCTTGAAAAATAAAGAACAGTATATTAACCTAAATAGCTCCAGGTGTGAGAAAGCTTTCCTAGAGAGCACAAGTTTGCCATGAAAGTTAACCATATTTGGTGGGCAAGTAAATAAAGAGCTCTTGAGGATGGTGAAAATGTCTATCATCTTGACATCAGTAAATTATAAGTCTCTATGTGAACTTCTCTTTGTATCCCTAATATGCTAGGAACACAGTTCACATTATCTCACTTGCTAATAAAAATATCAATTTACCTGCTCCCCTTTTTTGTAATTTTTCTTTGCATAAAAACAATATGAAGAATCCTTCTCGAATCCACCATCAGTTAACCTATGAGAGTGGCAGTCAGCCTTTTCATTTAGTTGCTCCTCGTTGCTACACTCATGAGAGTCATCACCACAAGGCTCATAATCAGGTGCAGCATAATTAAATAAGTCACCAATAGGGCAAAGGCAGCCAGCTTCATCCCATGGTATATGCAAGGAGCGGGAAGTTATCTTCCAGAACATGTCCAAAACTTGAAAGCCTTAATGGTCACACAGAGAAAACATGAAAAAGAAAACGCTGAAATCTAGGCACTCACTGTTGCAGATGCCCAGAGCCATGACCTAAAAGATAAAAGATGGGGTTTTAGCTTCATCTGCTGCAGGATGAGTAAGCACTCCTTCCAGTCTGATTTGGCCTTTAGAATTGCTTTTTTGGATGCCCAAATGGCATCTTCAACCTGACTTATACATGTTTTGAGACCTGATATTATGCAAAGGAACAATAACCAAGCTTACAAACTGTACCTGCAAAGCATGGATTTCAAAATCTTGGAAGTTTGCTAGTGTGTCATAATTTAAAGGCAGCAAGGCCAGATAAGGATACCACCAAGAACCCCTTCCTTTTCCAACTTCAGCCAATAAACATATAGTCAACATCTGCAAACATATATAATGATCAATATGTAAAGCAATAATAATGCCTAATAAAAGAAACAATCTCTCTAATTGGATTTACAAAACGCTCACAATTCTTATTCAAGGTAAAGTTCTTCCTTATAAAGTGGTTCTTACACAGTTAAATTACAATCAATAGCAAGTGTCACGCTTTACAAGTTTGGGAACAGAAAATTATGCCAGTAACACAATACAGCTAAAAGTGTTAGTAGGAAGATAGTCATGCGGATGAGAAGATCCAAAGGACAAATTTTATTTGTTATTATTAAAGAAGGACAATAGGTTTGAAAATTTAAATTTAAAAAGGAGTTTATTAGTTTCCTATTCAGTATTTGATATCTTTGGTTTAAAATCTTTGATTTGTTTCCTTAGATAAGCTTTGACAGATTCGTGAATTCTGCATTTTTATTTTTAAAGTTGTTTAATTCTGTTATGTATGTTGCATATGTGTTGAACTCTATAAATGAGCCCTAATTCTATATAATTTTCAGCTTTGATGTAATAAATAAAGCTTCCCTTCTCTGGTCTTCTTCCTCCTCCTCCTCTTTTTTTTCCTTTTCTTCCTCCTCTTCTATATTTCTTCCCTTTATTTGTTCTTCTAGTTCTTCCATTTCTCCTCACAGTGCCATATAACATCCAAAATTCAATATTTCTAACATCCTTTTTTGTTTAAACTTTGACAACTGCGATAAAAAGTTAATATTGTGCTACGTGAAGCAAAATCAATGTTTCAGTTAAATTCAAATAGGAGAGAGGAGAAACATACATGCGAGGAAGAGAGAAGGTGGTTTTTCTCAATGCAAGATGCCAACTTTCCATCTTGCAACACCCTCTCACTTGTCAAAAGAGCTGCTCTTGGGACCCTCAGGACTAGCTCTCCCTTCCTGAGATCACGGGAAGCAGCAAAGCCCCTCCTATGCGTAGAAAATGGTAAGAGAAAATAATAAGGGGCAACAGCTGGCGCACACAACACAGAGAGGGAGAGATGTATACCCGCCAGCATCAGGAAAGTGTGAGATGACAAGAGAATGGCCTAAACAGGAAGAGGAGCAAACAGATGCCGAGCACATAGTTGGAGCATCTGATATGCCTATCTGTGCTGCCCAACTCAAGAGAGCTTTCGTCTTTTGCCCCTCCACTTCCTTGTCCATCTCCTCTTTGTTGTCTTACTATCTCTAACTTCTCTCTTCATCAAGCCTTTGGCAAAGAAAATAGTTCAACAATTCATGCGCCTTCATTCTTCAATCAAAAAAAGAAAAATTCATGCGGCTTCAGCTGCAATAGGCTGTTTGGTTGCCCAATCTATTTGGATCTTTTTCCATATTGAAAAGTGTATCTACAACCTGTGTTGTCAATTAAAATTCATCATATTTTAGATTAGAAGTATGTATCCAGGTATCTTATCAAAAAGCTCATTTAGAGAAATGGCAAAAATTCATGTTCCTGTGGAAAATAGCATAAGTTTGTAAGTGAAACCTTAATCAATAATCAATTGACAACCCAGAATTATCCTCCTTTTATGAAAAATGCAGTTAACTAAAGTATATATTTGTTGAACTTTTAAGATAGGATGATATCAGCATGGTAGGGTTTTAAATATTTAATAGATTTACCCGTACTACGGCAACCTTCTTTTCATGGAACATTCATGAACTAATCTGTCAAACAAAGTAATTTCCTAGTTTGACTAGAAATAACAACCGTTTACAATAATTTCAATATGAAACCTTCAAAAACTTTCCTCCAACAATAAGCATGACAAGTGAAAATTATGAAAAAAAAATGCCATTCTGCAAAACCAGGTTTCCAGAAAATTCTAACACAGGATATGAAAATTTAACAAAATGAATCACACCAAGGGAACAGTAACCCATTTCAGTATAATAATTTCTTATGCAAACCATCATAAGCAGAGTGTATTGCAGCTTCTCCCCCCCCAAAAAAAGAGTGTATTGCAGCTAGGGCTGTTTTCGGACCGAACACGAGCGAGCCATCACTGGCTCGAAATCGAAAATTTCGAGC
>JAEMOT010003470.1:10830-47336 GCA_019297695.1 Apostasia ramifera
TATATATATATATATATATATATATACATATTATGTACATTTAGATTTTAAAAAAAAATTCAACTTTCATATTATTATGTACATATAGGTGTTTATATAATCAAATAAGAGTAGATATCAATTTGCGAAATAGATACTACTTTATGAATCCACAAAACATTGCAGAAATTACGCAACATTAGGAAATAAAAGAATAGAAATCAGTTGAAATTTGTTGGTTATTATTCCTTATAATAGTGGATAAGTTTTAACAAAATTCTTAAATATATAAAAATCTAATAGTTCAAATATATTAAAATTTATAAGTAATATTATTTGATTTTTTAATATGAACTATTAGATATTGGTTGCATTGGATCCATACAAATTATGCATATATTAGATGGATCCTATCGGGCAGCCTTATCGCCATCAACTTGAATATGTTATTGATCGGTAAGTAAATATTTGAATTTATGTTCATCGTAAATGATTATTGTTTTATTATATATAAACACTTTGTGAATTCTAATAGGTCTATGCTAAATGTTTTTATAACTCGCCTTCACAAAAAAAAATTACAATTAAAGTAAAGAATATTATAGATATTGTAGCTTATATTTTTCAAATTAAAGTATACATATTATAATAAACACATTGTAATATATTTAATTTTGTGTCTAATTAATGTTCGAGGCAAGACAATATTAAATGTGAATATTATATACTCATGTATATACGCTACATTGTACTTGTAGGCTTATCAGAAATAGCCCCTACTATACGTAGTCTAACACATTTATTTGAAAATTAAATTTTTTATGATAATAATTATTTTTAATTGTGTCGTTGCTAAAAAATAAGAACAAGTCTAGTAATAATGAATTGGACAACAATATTCGTGAACCATTGGCAGTATATATATATATAACACAAATGAAAACTATGGAATGATATAATATTTCAAATTATACTCTAGTTACTTTGATTATTTATGTGAAAGTTAAAAAATGATAATTATTAAGTTAATTTACAAGTGTATATCGTAGAGCGTGAAAAAATAATGATAAATGTATAATTTAAATTAAAAATTTATTTCATTAATTTTAAACTTTCTAATAGAGAAATACTCTTTATTTAATTTTGTCACTCTCAAATTTATAAAAGAGTAATTAAAATCTTATTTATTTTATATTTGTATAATATTTTGTAGAAACAAAGTTTGAAAAATAATGGTCACCTTTTTAGAACCAGATAGTTCATAAATTTTTTTAATTTACTTGTATTCATAATGAATTTTTATGTATAACTTCATGTAATCTGATGTCAAATATTAGTTAGATTAGATGAATTAATATTATATATTGTGATTCTATTATATGTGAACTAATCGATATATTCATATTATTGTGTATGCATTTTTGTTACTATTAAATATGTTATATGGGAGCTGCTGCATATATCGTTTACTGTAGATGTATTTTAATTACAGGGATATTTTTTAATTTTGGATAAATAATTTTTTTAAAAACAGAATAAAAGGTAGTTGAAATTTTCAAATGCCTTCTATAGTATAAAAGGCGTTTGACTTCTATACTATAGATGACGGTTCTCTATGGAGAACAGTCGTCTATTGCATATTAATAGACGACGATTCTACATAGAAAACGGTCATCTATATTACTTTTAAACAACAGTTGAATCATTTCAACCGCCATCTAAAATTACCTATTATGGTGGTTTAGAGCAATCGTAAAAAGCCTGTAACTTTCTACAGCGTTCAAATAAGCAGCAGTTGCGTTAGATATTTTAAAGCGGTCTTTAACCGCTGTAAAAGAGCTTTTCTGTACTAGTGCTTCAAGCTAAGCTCTCACCCCACTCGGAGGCACAATTCATTGCCTTAATTTGATAGAAGCAAAAATGGGCTTTAGGGCCAAAATTTGCTTGCAATGAAAGACAATTGTTTAACTCGTTAAAGAAGGTAGATTATAATAGGCAGAAGGTATTAGCAATTGTCATTGCATGTAAAGCAGCTATGTGTTAACATGTGGCTCCAGCGCTGCATCACAGCCGTACACGTGGCAAACATTTAGCATGATATTTCGATAACCAAGTTTCTTCCATTACAAGCATCGAAACTCCAATCATCGACCACGAGGTTTGGTCGAGCCGCCAAACATCGGCCACGAGGTTACAGCTATAGCACTGCCAATCATCGGATACAATGATTTAAACGTGCATATCATCGTCCACGATGTTTCGCCAGATTCCTTGAGAACATCCTGACAGTGTGGGCCCCCACCACTCGCTGTAAGTCCCCATGAGGCCCACAAACCAAGGACCCGCATGCTCCAATCATTGCGAGTTCCCATAAGGCGCGAAGACCAAGAAGCCACTTGCTTCACCCATTACTACAGACCTTCTCCAAGACTGACAGAGGTGGGACCGCCAGTATGGGCTTAACTTCAGGCGTGCATCCCACTCCGGGAAATCAGCACTGCGCCCTATAAATGTCCTTAAACAGAGCTTCAAAGAAAAATGGGGGAAAAACTAAGGAGGACGAGTCGCACAGAGATCTTCTTCTTTATTTCCTCCCTCTATACAGGGGAGCCCTTTTCTTTCTGAGCTCTGGTCATATCTGTACTTGGCCCAAACGGCCTCCTCTTTGAGATATAGTAAAACATTTCGAGCTCGTCCCGGTGGACGTAGGGGATCTCATCCCTGAACCACCTTAAATTCTTTGTGTGCTTTTCTGGATGCTCATTTCTTCTTCTAAGCCTCAACCAACAGGTTTCAGCCATCTCCGCGCCGCCGTTTCTCGGGACTCTCTCATTCTATCTCTTTTTCTCTTGGGACCCCCTACTTCCCACGTCAATACTATGAAAGCCTAGCTTTAGCCTCATTTACTCGAGTATAGGCCAATCAATGAATTAGATTCAGCTTGAGTCAACCTTGATTTGCATCCAAATCAATATATATTGAATCAAGTTACACATCAAATTGGGTTATAGTCAATCTAGATCCTCTTGGGTCGAAAATTGGATCGAGTCGAAACTCAAATTTTCGAATTTGATCCATTTATAATAAAAGTAATTATTTGAGGTGTTTTCATAGTTAAATTTAGAATAATATTAAATTTATTGAAAATAAAATAAGAAAAAATATTATATTTTTATAAACTAATTGAGTATTTCAGTATAAAAATTAATATTTGTAATATGTACATATATTACGAAATATAAACGTATAATAGTAAATTATGAAAATAAGCGCACTATACGCTATACTCTACTGATATAATCTGTAATAATTCTTCATTAATTAATTATAGTGGCACTCCCCACTTAAACCTCTCACAAAAAGATTATTAGCAATAAAATATACTTATATAAATTACAAATTACATTACATAAACGAGTTTGATTTTAAACTGATTGGGTCAATGATGATCTATATTCAATCTATTTATAAAAATAGATCAGATCAGTAGACGAGGCGGATTAACTATTCAAAAAAAAAGAACCTTTTGAGGGTTTAATCAGATCAGATTAGGTCATGTCCGATCCATTGATAGGCCTACTAAGGGAGCAGTGTTGAGGGAAGCTATTGTGCAGGTGGATGTCATTTTTTTAAAATAGAAGTTGGATGTCTTTGATTGCATGTTAAACTACAAAACATGAACACGATACAAGAACATGACAAGGACAGGGACACGACAAGATATACCAAATAATATAATAGATTACTATGTGATTATATGATTTTATCATAATTTTTTTACTTAATATTATAAAAGCACTTAAAAAATACAGAAGCAACACGAGAACATCGCACGACACATTAGACTATTCAGAAAGGTCATGCATCCTCGAGGTTGAATGATCAACATGAAGAACCGCTCCAAGGAGCCTTTCAACTTGTTTGAATCTTCCATTTTGTGGTTATTCAGCTCATGTGTTGAAGAAAGAGGCAAGGAAATTGACCAGCCATCAATGAGGAGTGACTTCCTCGGGTGAGAAGATGAGTAACTCCTTTGCATTTTCGTACGTGGAAGAGAATCTGAAGTGCAGTAGGTATGAGGGTAACAGGGGGAAATAGGTTGCTACAGCGCATATTCTCAATGTGAAGGACAACATCAAAGATAATTTTAATGACTAGTAAAACTTAGCGACAGGTTGCATCTTCTAGATTGTTGCCAAAGAGCAGGTTTGCCCGGAACCAAATTCAGCTGTCATGTCAACCGATGACAAGTTCGTGCCGGCACTAAGGTAAGTTCTTGACCCGCCTTTCATCCATTTACATGCTTTATGAAGATTTTAATTCGGAACGTAACAGGGGCGGCGAATGAGAATTTTTTAAGAACAATTCGAGAATTGATCTGTTTACAATGCATGAGAACCAGGACAGATATATAAAGGCTTTGTAATTCTACCTTGGTGCATGGAGTTCCCTGAAGCCTCAACACTTCACCTTTCAAGAACATACAGTGATCATAGACCCATTCTACTTTCGTTGAGTGGCCACGCTCGACAGCGTTCAAGCTTGAAGCTCTTCAGAATTGAAACCGTGTGGATGATTGTCAATGACTTCGGGGAGTTCATGAGTAGAGAATGGCAGGTAGACAATGATGACATTTGTCACTCTCAAGGATCACATACAGCATATCTTAAAAGTCGGAACTCCACCATCTTTGGCAACATATTTTGCAGGAAAAAGAGAACAATGAGTGCATCACTGGTGTACAACACACTACAGACTTCTCCTAACCCTTTTTCATTTCAACCTCAAGAAGCAGTTGGTTGAGGAATATAATGAAGTTCCAGCTCCAATAAATCCAGAAAACCAAACATAAATGGATTAAATTTGGATTTCTTCATGCTTCAACAATTATTTAATTTGATAGAAACAAACAATTATTTGACGAAGGAAGCATAAGATCTTGTCACTCAAGTTAACAGATGATTCATGATGTATAGATGATGGTGCAAAAAGATCATGCTATGAAATTCCTTCTGTTGTGAGAAGGAGGTCGAGATAGTATCACATGCTTTCTGGTCCTACCCTCAAGCTCAGAAGATTTAGGATTTATCTTCACTGGCAAGAGAATCTACCTCCTTCCAGGGAGGTCTTTTTGCTGATCTGTGCTGCTTTGTCTCAGAAAAAATGAATGTCAAGAATATTCAGATTTTTCTTCTATCATATGGAGCATCTGGCTATCTCGCAATTAATGTATATTTGAGGGTAATCTTTGATCACCCCGCAAAATATTGGAAAGTGCAGACCGTATTTTAAGTGATTATCTATGTTGCAGTCTTGTGAAGTCAGAGTCCCACTCTTACGCTCCTTAGCCCTCTCTTGAACCTACCTGGCGTCGCCCATTGGAGGGCTCCATTAAGGTTAATATGGATGCCTCGGTTCATACATCTCTTGATTTTTTTGGGATTGGCGTTATTATTCGGGATCACTATGGGGTTGCTATTGCAACAGCCTCAAGGAGACTTCCTGGTCATTTTGCTCCCCATTTGGCAGAATGTATAGCAATCAAAGTTGGGACTGAACTAGTCAAGGAGTGCAACTTAAAGAATTGGAGAATTGAATCAGATGCGGTAAATATTATCAATACTATTACTAACTCAGCACCACTTGCTCCTGAGACATATATCATAGAAGAAATCAAAGAAGGGATGCTCATAACTCCCTGTAGCTCTGTCAATCATTGCTCTCGAAGTGCAAGTTGCTCATTCTCTAGCCCAATTTGCTATTGAAAGTAAAGAGGATTTTGTTTGGAAGGAAAGCATGCCAATGTTCCTTGGCCCTTCAATTTGTAATGACTATATCTTTTGTAATTGTTGAAGCTTAATGAAATATTAGTTAAAAAAAAAAAATTCATTATGTTGGCTCCACCATTGTATTGAAGGATTTATATGTTTGCACAACATGTTTAAATTAGATCAACTTTAATGGTTCATCAAGATTGCTGCTAGGCTAACTTGAGAAAAGTTGATGCAATGAAATACGGAAATATTGATGGAATGAAATACATGATGAAAAGAAAGATGAAATGATAAAATGTAATAAAAAAAATGGAATTCAAAGATGAATTAAAGAGATCAAGCCAAAGGAAATAAAAAAGATCAAATATGAAGATTTTTGAAAACCTTTGTTACCAAGTTCATTAATGAGTAGCAATCTTGTACATCAATTAATGAATTCAATCAAGATATTGAACGAGTCTTGAGCACCAGGAACGCAATTAGAAGGAATTAAATTCGAGTATGGTCTGATTTGGAGTGATTTGGATTGACCTAGAATATGGAGTGCAGAATTGAGTTGTTGGTCTACTAGATCAATAGGCTTGGTTGACTAAGGGTATGGTCATTGGTCAACCATAGACAAAGAGGGCAAAAAACTTGATTGATCTACTGTTTGGTCAACCAGAGCAAAAGAACAAGTGATCTTTGTGTTTTCATTAGTTGATCCAAGTAATATTATATTTGTTTTGAATCAGTTTTCTTTTGTTTCTCGAGTTCTTATTAGTAAGGAGCGAGCGAGCTCTTCATAATTAGTGCATGTGTTCTTCTTGGTAAAAAACGAGTGGGCTCTCGATGAGGGGTGCTAACATTCTTCTTCTTGTTGAAGAACAAGTGAGCTCTTGGTGTGAGCGGTGCTTCAATTCTGCTTTGTAAAGAATGAGTGGCCTCCTAGTGAGTGTTCTTGTGTTCTTCTTATTGAAGAATGAGTGGATTCTCTATAAGCTTTCCTTTACGTGTTCTAAAAAGTGAACCTAGAGGAAGATGTTGTAGTGTTGTAAAAAGGCTTCTTCGCCAGCTTAGTGAAAGTACTTCTTAGGCAAGTTTTTTTTTCTTTGCCTATAGTCTATGAGTGTAGGCACTAGGTGGGCCGAATCATGCATATCATATTGTGTTTTTCTAAATGCTTTTCTATATCGTAATTCTACATATTACACTCTCTTGATACCACTAACGTGTTTTAATTTGATGTGGACAATTTCAAATTCCACATATTATATATTTAAACTCCTCCCCCTTCTAGAGGCTCGTCCATCGATCCTGCACTTAAAAGAAGGGGTGAGAACGATCGAAGTTCGAGCCAAGCAAGCATGGCTCAAGCTTAATTCATTTCAATTCGATTCGAGTTCGAGCTAGCTCGAACTCATATCAACTTCAAACTAGCTCGAGCCTTAATCGAGTCAACCCAAACCCTCCAAGAATTAAAATTTTATATAAAAAAATCCTCTAATAGAATTTAAAATTAAGTTAACCATATCTACAAGATCATCTAATATATATCCTAACTACAAGTAATATATACTGATGTACAAATAATAAATAATTACAATAAATGACTAAAGAGATTATTTATATTTAAAAAAAATAGCGATCAAGCCAAGTCGATCCAATCCGACCATAACTCATAACTTGGCTCAGAAACTCGAGCCAACCACGATTCGAGATAACTATCGATCTTCGAGCCAAACTCTCACCCCTACTTAAAAGTTTTATACAAGGAACCTTCCCTTATTGTTACTGATGCTGATTATTTTCTTTTTTACATGAAGCTTGCAAAACCAGTTATTGATGACACCAGCCACGATCAAGTAGAGAAAGCCTTGTTCACTATGCCTCCATATAAAGCGCTGGGGTTCCTGATATCACTAGATTTGTCATGTCCATTGTGGATCAAGGGTTCTTTGATAAAGCATTGAACAGATCCTTGATAATGTTGATCCCCAAGAACAAGCACCCGGAATATATTAGAGTTCCTCCTCATAAGCCTCTGCTCAGTCCTCTCGATATTAACGTATTTCCAAGGTGCTGATTAATTGTATTCGGCAACTATTTTCGTCATAGATAGCCGCATCTTCGTTCCAGGGAAGGCGTGGTACAGATAGCGTTGTTGTAGTGCAAGAAACCGTTCAAATTATTTGGAAAATTTAAGGTAAGAAAGGGTCAAGATCCCATCAAAATAGATCTTAAAAAGGCTCATGACTGAATCAACTGGGATTTCTGTGTAGAGTGTTGTCCAAATTGGGCTTGCTGGACACATGAGTTAAGCTGATCACGTGGAAAGCAATAACAGAGGCCTCAATTCTGTGGAAAGGAGACGTGACTGAATCCTTTGGTCTGACAGACTAGGACTCCACCAAGGCAATCCACTATGACCCTACCTGTTGTCATTTGTATGGAAAAACTGGGTCATTTAATGAAAGAAGCAATGCAAGAGAGAAGATGGAAGCCAGTGAAGGCAGCAAGGGGAGGCCCTGCCATATCCCACATGTCCCTTTTGCTCATTAATTCATTTTTTTTGGAGAAGCCACATGTGAAAAAGTAAATGTGATGTTAGCTTCTCTCAACAAGTTCTGAGAAATTTCAAGGCAAAAAATTAATGTCAGAAGATCCAAGATGGTTGACTCTCCAAATATTCTCCACAACACAACATTCTCAGTGAAAGATGTGACATTGGTACTACTCAGGATTTGGGCACGTATTTTGAAGTTCCTATCATTCATGGACAGTTATCTAAACAAGCATACGCAGGGATCCTTTAAAAAGTACAGAATAGGCTGTCAGGGTGGAAATCTCAACATCTGAATAATATGCAGAGTTTTTTTTCTTTTTTTTGGTGTGGCCTAGTTCATTGCTTTAATCAAAATAAAGGTACAAAAAATACATCAAAACAAAATTCAAAGGGAAGGAAACTACCACTTTCCCACAAAAAATCCCCTAGTGTTGCCACATTAGCTAGAAAGTCTGTAGCAATATTTACATTTCTTTCTACATGGGATACCTTACAAAAAGAGAAGCAAAAAATGAAATTTATAATTTCATGTATCATCTATCCTTTTTCATATCTTGTACTTGTTTGTTATAATGTTTTTTTTTTTTCTTGTTTGTTATAACGCTGCTCCACCTTCTACATGACCTCCAATGGGTCTTTCTCTAGCCATATGACTTGATACATCTTGGACCATTTGGTTGCCCATTCAAAGCCTTCCTAAGATGCTTTCTTCTAAGCTATAAATGCTACATGGGCAAATAACAGCTTCCCTCAAGGTTCCTGCATTGTCACATTATTGTATTTTGTTAAGTATACTCCAAGTGCTAGTACTCTTGGTATAAATTACCCATCAATGTTTACCTTAAACCAACCTATATTAAGAAGAATCTATTGTACCAGTGATCTTCAGTGGAGCAAATCAGCCCACAGAAGGGATGTTTAGATTCCAGTGGATGTTGATTTGTACAAAATCAAGATTGTTGGGAGCTGAATTGTTGTTCTGCCTAGGGTTAGTTATATTGATAATCTTGGTTGCTCTGTTGGCTAGAGTTGGGATAGTTCTTTTGTGCACCTGAGCATTTCCAGCTCTCCAACAACAATACAAGGTTGCCACATCCATGGCTAATGGTATGCATGGCATATCTTTATGATGGAAAAAGTGCTTTTTTGTGAAGGGATGTATCCTTCGGTGAATCTATGCAAATGGATCAAATTACTCCAACTCAAGACACATGCTCTAACTAAATGTCATGGGATTAAACTAAAATATGTGATGCTATGGAGACTAATATAAGTTAATCTTAACTATGATAATTTGTTTGTTCACATAAAGTTTCATGGTTAAATCTCAAGTTAGCTAAGAAGCTCGCTCTATATATCCCTTTTATTCAAGAATTTAGCTAAGCATTTGGCTACCAACACCTTATGCAAGTCCTCAAATCATGAATTCCAAGTCCCCCTTTACTTTTCGGATTGCAAATCTTCTCCTATGAGATGTCAAACTTATTTAATTGGAGCTAAAAAAAAGCCACAAAACTCCTTCAAAAATATGTCCCATCAGTTTTTATATTTATTTCACATCATACAAGAATTTAAATATTAAAAATTAATTTTATTTCACATCCTACACAAATTTCAACCTTAAAAATTAATTTTATTTCATATCTTACACACTTTGATAAACAAAATCAATTTTATTTCACATCCAATACAACCCTCAATAATCAAATAACATTATTTCATATCATAACATTAAAATAATTTACTTACTTTATTTATCTCAAAAAATTTAAAACATCTCAAAAATATACTCCAATCAAATGAGGCCATAATATTGCCTTGGACACATCTCCACTTCATAGGAAGGTCCCAATAAGCCCCTCAATTGCTTCATTTGGAATAATAGTATGGGACAAATCATAAACAAGTACAAAATACTATTTATGAAAGTAACTCTCCCAACTAGTGAAAGATGCCTAACTCCTCATGTGTTAATATTGCTCCTCATAGCCACTATAATATTTGAGTAGTCAACCTTGGTTCATTTATTTCTAATGAGTATGTAGTGATTTTGGCTAAATACATGTTACAGGCAATGCTGGTGTACTCTTATGCAGAAGACAAACCTCCCTCATTCTATTTATGATAATTTGGAGCCATACGTGTGAAACCTAAAGTGGGGCAGCTCTACACATCAAACAAGATGCACATGATCTCTGAGGATACTCTCCACTGAGCCAAGAGTGACAATGGACTAAGACTAAAGAACTTACAAATATCGAATGATGAATCCCTATTAAAGTTGGGATGGGGACTCAAACATGGAGCTAAAGATTTATGGCCCTATGCCTTGAAAAGTAAGTATTTAAGAGACATAATATTCCGGAATTGCAAAGTCAAACATAGGTCTTCTCTCTCATAGAGGATTTGCTGGCATTAGTAGAGGCAACTACAAAGGGGCTCAAACACACCATCATCAATGGACGTGGCACCAAGTTTTGGATAGATTGTTGGGTTGCTAATATGCCTCCAACGGGAGATCCCGATACAACTTTTGCAAGCTTATGCGATGAAAATGGTGCATAGTTTTGGCAAAAAATCTCCCTGTATACACAACACCATGTGATAATGCAAGCAATGTGGATAGATCCTAATATACCCACTCAAGATAAACTGATATGGAAAGGCAAATATGGGGAAGCTTTCTCTTCCAAGGTAGCATATAGGCTGATCACCCATGGTCCCATTGGACAAAAGAGTGGAAATTGAAATGCCCTAAGAAACCAAAATATTTCCTTTATTTGTAACGAGTTAGGCGAGATTCAATAAGGGTTTATCCAACTTCCCATTATGTCCCCACTGTCGACAACAACTTGAGACAATGATTCATCTCCTCAAAGGTTATATTGGATTGCATCTTCTCTGGTCCAAGATGGTGATGCTTCCATTCATAGAATCATTCTTCTTACTATCCAGATTAGAATGGTTTAATCTTAATCATTATAATGCCTCCCATATCGAGAAGGACACCCTACATTGGAACATCCTTTTTTCCTCAAGCACATTGGCTAATTTGGTACTAGAGGAACCAAGTGGTTTTTCATAGTAACACTATGCAGGTTGTTGATGTTCATATCCTAGCACTTCAATGTACGATTGAAAATAAACATAGAAGGGGGATCAAAACTCAACTTAACAAGAGCAATACAATGGTTCATTAGCATTTCCCCTCACTAGGTTAGGTCAAACTAAACACAGATGGAGACACTAATGTCTCATTTTTAGAAGCCATAGGTTTACTCAGAGATAGCAATGGGTCATGGATTAAATGGTTCATACTATGTTCCGGATCAATATCAGCTTTACAATATTCAGCATTCCTTACAATCCCAAAACTTCTTCCTCCTCACTTGTTCACACTTAGCCACATTCGGCTTCTTCTATCTATCTTCTTTTCTAAGACTTAGCACATCCACCATGCACCCTTTCCTTGTAAAATCAGTTACACAAGACTCCTATTTATAGAATCCTAGATAACTTTTCACTCGACACATTTAATACATTAAATTTCAGTATTTGGAATTTGGGTCTTTTCATCTTGCTAGGCTCTTCATTCCCACATTGCATTAAACAGATATTGCTAAATCTCTTTGGTGCATGCATCGCAACTAAGTTTACCACTTCCAACAGACCATATCTTTGAACGTTGCTCAACATTAGATTTTTTACTTATAAATGATACCCAACACAATCATCTATGATCACCTATAAAGGTCAAACCATTTTTTCCAGAAAGTGTGCTGACTCTAGATGGTCACCATGCATCATTGTGAATCAATTAAAATAGTTTTGATGCACAGTAAGTGCTTTTTCTTGTTCGATAGTCACAATAAGTGTTTAAGATGTGAAAAACTTGGATGCTGTAACCTATAGTGCCACTGCAATATTTCACCATAAGTTGAACAAGTACAACTTAGGCCCTCGGCCTTTTTATTATTGTACATAATCTCTTCGAAGAAATAGAGTTCATCAATCACTATAGCAACATCTCAATATATCTTCATATCAACCTATGCAGATTGTTCAACATAATGATTACCTCCTATCACTACAGCTGAATGAAAATTAACCTAACCCTACTTGAAAGGGGATTGGGCTTGAAGCCAACACCATGCTTCAGTAGTGCATCAACTTGAATTGCAAGATCCGAGAGAACACAATGCATGACCTTTTCAAGAAAGTTATTAGTGAGAATAAATCCTATTGAGTTTGGATCAACAATAGATAGACAAACTTTTGAGGAGAAATCAACAAGATGAACAATTTACAAGAACTCATTAGCAACAACAATAACAATGATGAGCACCCATGGAGGCTCATAAACTAATTTTTATTTTATATAGATAAATATGATATTTGGGGTGCTAAATAGATATTTTAATCCAAATTAAATCTGCAGACTTAAGTTAACTAGGTGCTAAAACTTAGTTTGTATAATGCATGAATTCGTTTATAGTTTTAAATGTTGAACTGCAATTAAGTGAATAATTAGTGCTACACACCTCTATTCACATGACGCTCCAGGACTCGTGTTATCTCAACAATAACATGCAGACCTCCCAAAAAAAGGAACATGCCGGCCTCCCAAAAAAAGGAACATGCCGGCCTCCCAAAAAAAGTAACATACAGACCAATACAAAAATGATAATGAGTGAAGCAAAGAACATTGACATAGGAGGGACGAGAGGTTTGGCATATATGCACAAAATACTATAACTGTGGTTATAAATGTACATCTTTTTCTAAGGATGAGGATATGTACGACTTCGTATTTTGTCAATATGTATAATTTGCATTTTTGTTTCTTGTTTAATACTATATGCTACTAAGATGGCCGAAATGGAAAAAGAAGCAAAGTAAGAAATAGAAGAACAGAGGCAGTGGCGATAGCGTACCTGGTTAACAGAGCCAAAGAGTTCTTGGGGGCGAAGATGGCCGAAATGGAGAAGCCGGAAGCGATAGTGATGGACATGTCGGTGAAGCAATTTCACAAGGACGGAGCCGACTCAACAGCGATGTCTCCGTCGACAATCCCTAGAGCCACCGCATCCCCATCTGAGAGCTCTCCTGCAAGCTCAGGTCATCCCATTCTCCTTCACGGTCTTTGCCTACTAGACCTCCATTTTTCATGGCAGCTAGGGCATCCCCTGGGAACTTGCAGGGTGCTAGCGCGGGGACGATGGCCTACCCCACGAATGGATCAAGGCGAGCGGAGTGACGAAGCTCGACGAAACCTTCAAGGGACATCATCGGACTCACCATCGATCTCCCCGTCTTCGGCAAGTTCAACATCCCCACTTTTCATCAAGGGCCAGACGAAGCTCCCTACCATCTCAGGTTTCTAGTTCTCTACGTGCCTGTTCATTAATAAATAAATATTAATTTTAATAAAAATAAATTTAAATTTAAATATTTTATTAAAAATTATTAATAATGCAAAATAAATTAATTATTATTTTAAATATATAAAAAATATAATATAAATATATGTATATAAAATTTAAAATAAATTATTTTTTTTATTTTAAATTATGCATATGATATAAAACATAATTAATTTTTAATATTAAATTTTATAAATATTATTAACAACACTCTCAAGTTAAATTTAAAATTTTCAAATTTGTGCTAAATTTAATTCAATTCAATTAATTTTTTTAAAATTAAATATCATAAGTCATTAAAATTTAAAAATAATATTAAATAGAATTATAATTTTAAACTTTTTAGTCCCGCCTTCAAAATTAACATTAATATTTTAATCAATTTTTTTTTTTTTTTTTGCTTATTTTGATATTTTTTAATTTTTAAATAAAAATTATATTTAAATTAAATATTTAAATATAAAAATAACAAAAATACCATTCTTCCCCTCTCAGACGAGCATCGGGACAGGCCACAACATAATCCATGAAATTTTTTTTCAAATTAATACAAAAAATATGCTCAGATCTCAAATGAATTCAAATGAGCCAAAAATTGAAATCTAATTGACCCAAGCACTATGAACATCATATTAATAACTCATAAACAATAATGAAACAAACGTCAACATATTCAAATTCGTTAATTTATTACTTAAGTACTTAAAATTGTATAAAATTTATTTGTTAAGATTAACAAATCAAACATAAACGAGTTTTATTAAACCAAATATTGAACTTTTCACAAAAAACTCAGTTTATTTACCCTCTCCTATTTGGTTCATGCCCAAATTGAACATAACTATTTTTTTTTTTTTTAAATAACTTATATAATTTTCAATACAGCAACTAATTTTATTTAATATTTTCACAACCAATTAACTTTATTTTTCATTATATATATATATATATATATATCTCAAAAAAAAAATTTAAATTTTTTTATAAAACATTCAAAAAATGGTCACATGAGAAACAGGCAAACAACAACCAGGCAATGAGTACAAGCTTTTCAAACCCATAAGAAGCAGCCATACAATGACATTATTTTTTCAACTTGTGCATAATTATTTAAACTTAATGACATATAATGACATTTATTTAACCTGACAGTGCTGCACCCAAAATTACATTTTGCTGTAAAGAATCTTGCCCAGGGTAAGGAGATGCTTTAAAGTTGTATGATCAGCACCATACATAAGAATCATTAATAGCCCAAGTTAGTTTGCAACAGGTCTTAAAACTTTCAGTCAAATAAATTAACACAATGCAACATTCAACATATTTGTACAATCCAATCCTAACCCCTGAGTACAGGCTGCAAAAAAGAAAAAGTTATTGCGTGCAGCGAGCGAACCATGTCAACAGTTTGATCGCCAATTACGTGAGTGGCCCTCGATGCGCACAGAATGCTGAAAATAGTGTTAAGATGCCAAGAGCACAAACGTTCCGTCAAACAATTGAACCATTCAGTTAGCCAACCAGATCAATCTGATCGGTTTGAACAGACGGTCCGTTCAACTAATAGATTAGGTAGGCATTAAAGTAAGCATCCATCCAGAAAAGTAATTATAGCCTGTGATCACATAGGTCCAACCGAACGGTCCGTCAAACAATCGGACTGTTCGTTTGGCTAATAGTCAGGTAGGTATCAAAGAGAATATCTATCTAAAAAAAAATTATAGCTTGAGATCATATAAGTATAAATTAAAGAGGATGTAAGTACATGTGATGCTATTTGATCTCAAACATACTTTGCTGAAAGAATACCGACCTAATCTGATAATATAACGGATCACCCGGTTGGCATGCTGGACGGTCCGATCTTCTAACAGATCAACCGTTCATACCACCCGAACAGTCCGTCCGGGTCATTTACCAGAGGTGTTTGCTTATAAAAACAAAAAAGAAAGTTAAACTTGAAAAATAAAATTGAAAGCGTCTGCATTAGAGCTACAAAACGTTTTAGCTAACAATCGCAAATGCAGCTATCAGGCGCTCTTATCCAAAAAGAACAGAATATACACCGCCCCTCAAATACTTAAACTTCCCTGAAAATGACAATGGCTCTAATGAAAGAAGAACAAAAACATAATTCTTGTTACCTTGAAGGAAAATGTTCTGCACTTAGCCTGGTGAGCTCTACATATTATCCAAATCACGTTTCTGAAGAAATTTAGGAACCATGGCGCATACAATTGTATAAGATACACCTCTATCATTTTCTCCCCAACCTCTGATGCCTTCATTAGGATCAGACCATAAAAGATCACAAAGAAAGCCTTGGTCCCGCACTTCAATGGACCTAGGAACGTTCTCAATCTCATCAAGGTTCTTTAGATCTGGAGACTGATCAAAGAGTACAGCGACAGGAAAGCAGTTAAAAACATTTTTGTATTCATCATAGAATACATAGAAACAATTGATGTAGGCGCACTCATCGATTCCCTTTAGGGGGAAGAAATTCTCTGGATACTTAATCTTTGTTAGGAGAAAGAGGGTTTCGATGGTTTGCTTCCAACGATCAGCATAGACCCCAAGAAACAAATAGTTGGCTGCTTGGGGATAACCACCATAGAAGATTAGAAAACTGTCGATGAACATCCCCTCACAACACAAAACAAATAAAAGGAACTCAAGGCAAGAAATGGAAGAAGGTCCTCTGCTGCTTAATAAGTTTTGCAATTGAAGTATTTGGCTCAATATCACCAGTATTCATATACATAGAAAAATAATAAGCCAACTTCAATCTTCAATAATTGCTCACAAAATTTTTCATGAAGGAAGAAGTCTGAGACTAACATTCATTAATGGGACTTCATCAGTGGACGAACTAAACTAACTAGTAAAGGTATTCAATGCAACAATATCCAATCGTTCTTTCTTAGGAAAAGAACACCGACAACTAAACCAAACCGAAGTTAAAAAGAAACGAATAACAAATTGGTGGGGATACTTGATAGCATACTCATGGTCTCTGCCATATTCATCCAATACTGATTCAAGAATCAATATGAACTAACTTTATCTGATTGTCAATTACCATATTAGTTTGATTTGATTTAGTAATTTCAAAATCATGGATGACTGAAGACCTAACAAATTTGGTGCTGATTTGATATTATATTGATTTTATTTTATTTTTTATTTGAGTAGAATTGCGTTTTTTTCAATTGGATGAGAATGGTACAAATCCATTGGAGGTAACAAGGAAATTTGATTATTTAATTATTAATGAGAATTAATAAGTTCCTCCTTTGATTTAAAGTTTTAATATTATTAATGCTTGTTTTAATTGTACAAGAAGGCATGTTATTCAATTTTAGTTACCTATGTTACCCCAGAACTTTCTTGTTTATCTATTAAATCTCAAAGTTATCTATTTACTTTTACGATCTCAAAATAGCACATAACCTACTTAAAAGCCTCTCCCCACCATATCATTATCACCTCCATTAGTATACTTAACCTTGGTTGGGTAAATTTAATCTTCAACCTAACCCCAAAATCACTTCCTCATCACTTCAGTGCCAACACTGGGACTTCTCATCAGTTTCGTGCAAACTTTCAAAGGTTCTTGCACATATGATGAGCATCTATTACTAACAAAGCCAAAAAACGAAAATTTAGCGCTAATAACCAGTAATTTAGTAATGACACCTATTAGAAACCACGTCTCTTGTGACCCTAACTTATTTTTCACATGCCTTTAATTAAAATTAATCATCTAGTAGGAACTAGTAGGGACATGAATCGAGTCTGCATACATTTAATTTTCTTTTAATATCGTATGTTTTAGTTTAGTCAGTATTTACATTTACATTTTATTTTAGCTCATCGAATGTGTCAGTCCATTTATTTATATATTATAAAATAAATAAAATCTGTAAAATTAATGGCGAATTATTATAATAATATGTATAATTTTTTTAAAATATTTTATTATGATAATTTAAGATAATTAAATCATTAATTTAATTTATTTTAAAAATTTTATTAAATTGAGTCACATGAATAAGTTTGAATATTATCATTAGATCATGAGAATAGTTGAGACTTTCAATATTTCAGGTATATTGGTTATCAAGACCCAATAGTATTACTCCTTTGAGTGTAAGTTTATTCATGAGAGTCCACAGCCAAAATCTACCTCAGTATTAATCTAGAGCTAATTAAATAAGCTTGTTAAGCAAGTAATTTTACTTGAATTCGATTATCAATGATATTTAGTTCAGTGGAGATTTTTACCTTTTTAGGAGACTCAGAGATTACAGCAGATCTGACTCACTCCGAGACACGTGAGTCGCATGATCTATACTTGATGGGGTCGAGTTCCTCCACCGGGGGAGAATTGGTGGGGACACGAATCAGCATTGAATTAGACGACTAGAATGACATCATGTGCAGAATCAAAATTCAAATTAAATTAGTTAAAGCTATTGGAGATTTTCATATTAGCTTTATTTAGATTTGATTTGATCCAGAAAATATTTAGAAGATTTGAAGACTCGTCATATTTGGAGTTGATTTCATTTTGTTGTAACAAAATTAATTTCATATTTGCTTTCATTTATTTAGTATTTTATTTCTTGCAATTAATATTATATATTTAAATTTTTTCATTAGATCTCTCTATATAAAGAGGTCGGCTTGAATTGTAATAGAAGTTATATATTTTTTTTTGAGGATATTAATAGAAGTTATATTTGATGAATGAAATTATGTTTAATTTTTCTCAAAGCCTACATTAGAGTTAAGTGGTCGATATTCCGATGAAGAAAAGGGCAGGGTTAACCTTTGGTGAGAATCCTCAAATTAGCCTAGTTATCCACTTTCTTAAAAAAAAAAATCTCCTCTATCCATTGCTCTCTCTCACTTCAGATCATCTTCCAGTGCCTCTAGCACTTTGCGCACTGACCCGCCTCCGAAGCTCATTGCCTCCTCGTTCCCTCCTATAACGCACCCACCTTCACTGCATGCTATCTCGCCGACCAGCGCGAGATGACTTCATTTTTTTCCACCGCTCGGTTCTCTACTTTGCCCAAAAAACATGCCACTTAAGCACGCTAATCCAAGTCGACTGCCTCACTTGCGTTGCTATTACTTGAATTTCTTCTTTAAATCAAATTAATAAGATTATTTAATCTCAACATAAATTATTCTCTTGACTTGAATTATTTATTTGGCTCTAATTGTGTGATCCGACATTTATTTGAATGATAATTATTCTTGGATTTAAGTGTGACACACTATCCTAAATTCCAAAACCTCAGATCTGATTTACTGAAGTTAAATTGAGGCCTGATCTAATTTGATAAATTCTTATTTATCAGACAATCCAGTTTAATTTTAAACTTTAAAATATTTTAATTTGAGGGATTTAAGAATCTTATTTATCATAAAATTTATTTAAAAATATTTTGCTCTTAATTAAAAATAACTTGCTAATTAATTTTGCTGCATATAAATATAAAATATCATTTGTATTTTTTCGTTCGCATCATCTTAGTATTAGAGTATGATTTAGGTTAGGACATTTTATTTGAGTATTAATTTTTATATATTTTACATTATATTTTTATCTCATTATATTTTGATCTTGTACAAGCATAGGCACGAAAATCAAAACTATATTATTTGATTTTATAGCCAGATTCGACCACATATTCACACCTAATAAATTACTATCCACAGAAGACGTTGCGATTAATTTCTATTATTTAGGTGATTCAAATTATTTAAGGGTGGGAAAATAATTTAAATCATTATTTTAATTATTGTGGTTAGGACGAGTTAGAGAGGATTAAGTATGCGAAACTAATGCTTCTTGGTGAAACAAAATACTATATTAGAAACTTAGAGAATCAATGTCCTTGGGGTAATGTTAGGCCATTTTAAACATGAGATAAAATCAAAACTTATTTATGTAAGAGATATTCTCTTTCATTCCATAGAGTTAACTTTATATTTCATAAACAACATGACCCTAGACCAGTACACTTTACTCCAATTCGTACTTCCATTGCTAGACCTATTAAGACTGTAGGTGATCCACCTAGTTCCCTCGTGAAAAAAATTAGTAAATGAGTTCTGTATAATGACCTTTATTCTTCCTGAACCATTAAAACTGTATTCCTTACCTATATTTATTTATATAGCAGATCCTATTTTAGCGGAGGAATACGAGAAGTATGACGATAAGATATACGGGAAAGATAATTATAGGATAGAAGTTGAAAGATAAGTTGATAAAACAGTCATAGAGCTAAATCATAAAGAAGAACAGATCATAGATTCGACAAAGACCACTAAATCATCTTAGTGTGTGGATAACACTATTGATCATATTGAGATGATTATAGATTACGATCGTTGTAAGGTCAATAAATTTGATCTAGTTAAGTATGCTTATGTATATCCACAATTTAGTAAAAATTAGACACCCATAGATCTATATAGGTAGAGCGCATGAAACTGGGTGGTTGATCAAATGGATATCTAGTTGGTGTGATGTACGTTTTGTCAGATTTTTTGGAGGATATTATGACACCTATTATGAACCACTTCTGTTGCGACCCTGACTTATTTTTCATATGCTATAAATAAAATTAATCATCTAGTAGATACTAGTAGGGACATGAATCAAGTCTGCATACATTTAATTTTCTTTTAATATCGTATATTTTAGTCTAATCAGTATTTGGATTTGCATTTTATTTTAGCTCGTTGAATGTGTCAATCCATTTATTTATATATTATAAAACAAATAAAATCAGTAAAATTAATGGCAAATTATTATAATTAAATGTAAAAATTTTTCTTAAAATATTTTATTATTATAATTTAAAAAAATTAAATCTCTAATTTAATTTATTTTAAATTTTTTATTAAATTGAGTCAAATTAATAAGTTTGAATATTATCATTAGATCATGGGAATAATTGAGACTTTTAATATTTTAGATCTATTGGTTATCCAGACCCAATAATAATATCGATTGAAGCATTAGCTTTTTGTTCCTTTGAGTGTAACTTTACCCACGAGAGCCCACAGCCAAAATCAACTTTAATATTTATCTAAAGCTAATTAAATAAATTTGTTGAACAAATAATTTTAACTGAATTCAATTATCAGTGATATTTGATTCGGTAGAGATTTTTACCTCTTTAGGAGACTGAGGGTTACAGCTAACTTGACTCACTCCGAGACACGTGAGTCGCATAACGTATACTTGATGGGGTCAAGTTCCTCCACCAGGGGAGAATTGGTGGGGACACGGATCAGCATTGAATTGAACGGCTAGGATGACGTCATGTGCTGAATCTAAATTCAAATTTAAATTAATTAAAGCTATGAAGATTTTCATATTAACTTTATTTAGATTTGATTTGATTCAGCGCAAGTTTGAAAGATTTTAAGACTCAGCATATTTGCAGTTGATTTTATTGTATTATAATAAAATTAATTCCATATTTGCTTTCATTTATTTGATATTTTATTTTTTGTATTTAAAATTATATCTTTAAATTTCTTCATAAGATCTCTCTATTATTTGAAAAAGGTCGCCTTACATTATAATAAAAGTAGCATTTGATGAATGAAATTATGTTTGAGTTTTCTGAAAGTCAAGATTCGGGGTAAGGGGATGATATTCCGGTGAAGAAAAGGGTAAGGTTAGCCTTTGATGAGAATCCTCAAATTAGCCTAGTTATCCACATTTTTTTTAAAAATAATCTCCTCTATCCATTACTTTCTCTCCAGATCATCTCTGATTGCCTCCAGCACTCTGCACACTCTCCCGCCTTCGAAGCTCTCCCGCCTCTGAAGCCCGTTGCCTCCTCGCTCCCCACCTCTCAAACACGCCCACCTTCGCTACACGCTGTCACGCCGACCAGCGCAAGGCGACTTGTCACTTTCATCACCAGTTGGCGCTTTACTACGACTTAGAAACGTGCCACTCCAGCATGCTAACTGAAGCCGCCTGCCTCACCTACTTCCCTATTACTTGAATTTCTTTAACTAAAATATAATTTTTCTTTTCTAAATTAAATTAATCTGATTATTTAATTTAAACATAAATTATTCTCTTAATTTAGATTATTCATTTGACTTTAATTGTGCGACTCGACATTTATTTGAATGATAATTAAAGTTGGAATTCAGTGTGAGACATTTGTCCTAAATTTCAGAAACTCAAATATAATTTACTGAATTTAAATTGAGGCGTAGTCTAATTTGATAAATTCTTATTTATCAAACGATCTAATTTAATTTTAAATTTAAAAAATTTTAATTTACGAAATTTAAGAATCTTATTTATCATATAGTTTATTTAAAAAATATTTTGCTCTTAATTAAGAATAACTTGCTAATTTATTTTGCTGGATATAAATATAAATATCATTTGTATTTTTTAGTCCCGCATCAACTTGGTATTAGAGTATAATTTAGGTTACAGCATTTTATTTGAATATTTATTTTTATATATTTTATATTTTATTTTTCATCTCATTATATTCTGATCTTATACAAGCATGGGCATCAAAATAAAAACTATATTATCCGACCTTATAGCCAGAGTGAAGACCCGAATCTTAAGAAGATTATTGAAAAGAAAACAAATGAAGGACATTCAGACTTCACATTAGATGATCAAGGAGCATAGAAAATTCGAAGAAGATTATGTATATTGATGATAGATGATTTTCGACAAAAATTGCTGAGAGAAGCCCATAACTCCAAATATACAGTGCATCCTGGTGTAACCAAAATGTATAACAATTTAAAAAGAATGGCTTGGTGGCCTGATATGAAGAAAGATATAATAGAAGCAATAAACAAGTGCTTGTCATGCCAACAAGTGAAAATTGAGCATCAAAAACTAAGTGAGTTACTTAAACAACTACCTATTCTAATGTGGAAATAGGATGAAGTAGCAATGAATTTTATTGTTAGCTTTCCTAAAACTTAGCGGGACACGATGAAATTTGGGTGGTTGTTGATCTGTTAACAAAATCAGCACATTTTCTATCAATCAAAACTATAGATTCTGTTGATTATATCTCACTTATGAAAGAAATTACATCGAGTATTTGACACAGAACTAAGTTTAATACGACATTTCATCCACAAACGGATGGTCAAACAGAAAAGACAATTCAGACCTTAGAAGACTTATTAAGACTTTGTGTACTGGATTTTGGTAGTAGTTGGGAAAATCATATTCCGTTAGTAGAATTTGCATATAATAATAGTTATCAATTTAGTATCGGAAAAACACCATATGAAGCTTTGTATAGAAGAAAATGCCAATCACCATTGTGCTGGTAAGAAAATGCCAGTATTGGGACCATAATTGATTGATGAAATTACAAAAAAGATAAAAAAAATATGAGAAAGGCTGCTAATAGCTCAAGACAAGTAAAAGAAATATTATGATGCTCATCACAAGAAATTGAATTTCAAGTGAATGATAAAGTTTTCTTGAACGTTAACCCAATGAAAGGAGTGATTCGGTTTGGAAAGACCAGTAAATTAAAACCACGATATATTGGACTTTTTCCAATAGTAGAAACAATTGGTACAGTAGCATATCGTTTGGCTTTACCTCCGCAATTATCTGACATTCATGACGTCTTTCATGTATCAATGTTGAGAAAATATGTTTCATATCCATCACATGTGATAAAATGTTTCATGTATCCATGTTATGGCAGGTACATCACCTGGTACACATGAATAAGCAAAGGGGATAGAAAAGAAGGGCGTGACCGAATAGTATCTTATTTTGTTTACTGCTTTTGGTTGTGTGGAATGAAACCAATGTAGAAACTAACATAAAAACTGTAATATAGTTTGAAGTAGTTTAGTTTTGCATGTAGTAGAATTTTATAAAATATGAAATATAATATATATATATATAGAAAATAATTCTCATTTTAATTTACTGTAAACATAACTTATAATTGTGTCTAAAATAAATTATATTTTATAATTTATCTGCATCACACCTGATCAACTCCAACCTACTTCTGAATGATTACGATGTGAGTTGGGGTGATCAGGGGTGTGAAACACTCAGAGACATGTGAGACACTTGACCAATACTTGATGGGGTCGAGTTCCTCCAACTGGGGAGAATTACTGGGGACACGAATCAGCATTAAATTAGACGGCTATGATGAATGAAAATTTAAATTCAAATTAATTAAAACTATTGGAGATTTTCATGTTAGCTTTATGTAGATTGAATTTGATTTAATTCAGAGCATATTTAGAAGATTTGGAGACTCACTATATTTGAAGCTGATTTTATTTTATTGTAATAGAATTAGTTCCATATTTGCTTTTATTTATTTAGTATTTTATTTCCCGCATTTAATATTATATGTTCAAATTTCTTCATAAGATTTCTCTATATAAAGAGATCGCTTTGCATTGTAATATAAGTAACATTTGATGAATGAAATTATATTTAAGTTTTCTCAAAACGTAGATCCGGGTTAAGGGATCGATATTCCGGTGAAAGAAAGATTAGAGTTAGCCTTTAGTGAGAATCCACAAATTAGCCTATTTCTAAAGAAAAAAATCACCTCTATCCATTGCTCTCGCTCTCTTAAAATCATTTCTAAGTACCTCCAGCACTTTGGGCACGTTCCCGCCTCAAAAGCTCGCCCGCCTCTGAAGCTTGTTGCCTCCTCGTTTCCCGCCTCTGACACGCGCCAACCTCCGCTGCACACTGCCTCGCCGACCAGAGTGAGGTGACTCGCTACTTTTTTCACCGCTCTGCTCTCTACTTTGCCCTATAAACGTGCCACTCGAGCACACTAACCTAAGTTATCTGCCTCACTTGCCTATTACTTGAATATCTTTGATTAAGGTAAATTTTTTTCTGATCAAATTAATCTGATTATTGGATATCAACATAAATTATTCTCTTGACTTGAATTATTTCAATTGTGCGACCTGATATTTATTTGAGTGATAATTACTGTTGGATTTAAGTGTGAGACATTTATCATAAATTTTAAAACCTCATATCTGATTTACTGAATTTAAATTGAGGCCTGATCTAATTTGATAAATTTTTATTTATAAAATATTTTAATTTACGGTATTTAAGAATCTTATTTATCATATAATTTATTTAGAAAATATTTTGCTCTTAATTAAAAATAACTTACTAATTAATTTTGCTGCATATAAATATAAAATATCATTTACATTTTTTTGCCGCGCATCAAGTTGGTATTAAAGTATGGTTTAGATTAGCGCATTTTATTTGAGTATTTATTTTTATATATTTTACATTATATTTTTCATCTCATTATACTTTGATGTTGTACAAGCATGGGCACCGAAAACAAAATTATGTTATCTTTCTTTATATCTAGGTTCGACTGTATATTCACATCTAATAAATCACCATCCATAGAAGAAGTCGAGATTAATTTCTATTATTCTAGTGATTCAGATTACTTTTTTTTATGATAAACATGATTCAAATTATTTACTATATAAAGAGATTATTGTGGTTGGAACGAGTTAGAAAAGGTTAAGTTTATGAAACTAATGCTTCTTGATGAAACAAAATATTATCTTAGAAACTTAGAGGATCAATGTCCTTGGGCTAATTTTAGGCAATTTGAAACATGAGATAAAATCAAAACTTATTTATGTAAGAGATAAACTCTATAATCCCATAGAGTTAACTTTATAGTTCCTAAACAATGACTCTAGATCAGTACACTTTGCTCAAATTCGTACTCCCATTGCTAGACCTATTAAGACTATAGTTGACCCATCTAGTTTTCTCGCAAAAAAATAAGCAAATGAGTTCTCTACAGAGACCGTCATTCTTCATGAAGCATTGGAACTATATTCCTTACCTATATCTATTTATATAGCAGATCTTATCTTAACCGAGGAGTACGACAAGCCTGAGAATGAGATGTACAGGAAAAATAATTGTAGGATAGAAGTTGAAAGCTAAGTTGACAAAACAGTCATAGAACTGAGTCATCGTATGGATAACATAATTAATCATACTGACATGATTATAGGTCACGATAGTTGTGAGATTAATAAATTCGATCTAGTTAAGCATATTTATGCATATCCATAATTTAGTAAAAACTCGACACCTATAGACCTATGTTGGCAGAAGGCGAATGAGACTGCGTGGCTGATCACGTGGATATCTAGTAGGTGCGATGTACGGTTTGCCAGATATTTCTAGAGGATTTTATGACACTTATTAGGAACCACGTCGCTTGTGACCTAACTTATTTTTCACATGCCTATAATTAAAATTAATCATCTAGTAGGTATTAATTAGGACATAAGTCGAGTCTGCATATATTTAATTTTCTTTTAATATCGTATATTTTAGTTTAGTAAGTATATACATTTGTATTTTATTTTAATGTGTCAGTCCATTTATTTATATATTATAAAATAAATAAAATTAGTAAATTTAATAGCAAATTATTATAATTAAATGTAGAAAAAAAATTTAAATATTTTATTATGATAATTTAAGATAATTAAATCTCAAATTTAATTTATTTTAAAATTTTTATTAAATTTGGTCAAATAAATAAGTTTGAATATTATTATTAGATCATGAGAATAATTGAGACTTTTAATAGTTCAGATCTATTAGTTATCAATACCCAACAGTAATACTTAGTGAAGCATTAACTTTTATTCCTTTGAGTGTAACTTTACCCACAAGAGTCCACAGCCAAAATCTACCTCAATATTTATCTACAGCTAATTAAATAAGCTTATTAAGCAAGTAATTTTAATTGAATTCGATTATCAGTGATACTTAGTTCGATAGAAATTTTCATTTTTAAGGAGACTCAGAAGTTACAGCTGATCCGACCTACTGGGAGACATGAGAGTTGCATGACTTATACTTGATGGGGCGAGTTCCTCCACTTGGGGAGAATTGTTGGGGACACGGATCAGTGTTGAATTGGACAGCTAAAATGACATCATGTGCTGAATCAAAATTTAAATTCAAATCAATTAAAGCTATAAGAAATTTTCATATTAGTTTTATTTAAATTTGATTTGATTCAGAGCATATTTGAAAGATTTGGAAACTCATCATATTTGAAGCTGATTTTATTTTATTATAATAGAACTCGTTTCATATTTATTTTTATTTATTTGGTATTTTATTTTCCACATTTAATATTATATATTCAAATTTCTTCATGAGATCTCTCTATATAAAGAAGTCACCTTGCATTGTAATATAAGTAGCATCTGATGAATGAAATTATATTTGAGTTTTCTCAAAACTTAGATCCGCATTAAGGGGTCGATATTATGGTTAATTAGCTTTTGGTGAGAATTCTCAAATTACTCTAGTTATCCACTTTCTAAAAAAAAATCTCCTCTATCCATTGCTCTTTCTCTATCTCTGGATCATCTCTGAGCGCCACCAGCACTTTGCGCACTCTTCCGTCTCTGAAGCTCGCCAGCCTCCGAAGCCCGTTGCCTCCTCGTTCCCTGCCTATGACATGCGCCTACCTCCGCTGTGCGGTGCCTCATCGACCAGCGCGAGGAGACTCATCACTTTCTTCACCGCTCGATTATCTACTTTTTCCTAGAAACCTGCTACTCGAGCACGCTAATTCAAGCAGCCTGCCTTACATGCATCGTTATTATTTAAATTTTATTGACTAAGGTATAATTTCTTTTCTTAATCAAATTAGTCTGATTATTTGATTTCAACAAAATTATTTATTTAGCTCTAATTGTGCGACCCGACATCTATTTCAATTATAATTACTCTTAGATTTAAGTATGGGGCATCTGTCCTAAATTCTAGGACCTCAAATCTGATTTACTGAATTTAAATTGAAGCATGAAATAATTTGATAAATTCTTAATTATTAGACGATTCTGCTTAATTTTAAATTTTAAAATATTTTAATTTACGGGATTTAAGAATCTTATTTATCATATAATTTATTTAAAAAATATGTTGCTCTTAATTAAAAATAACTTGCTAATTAATTTTGTTGCATATAAATATAAAATATTATTCATCTCTTTTGTTTAATTTGCTCGTGATATAAAATTACTTTTTGTTTACCTTATGATTTCTATATTTCTGGATATTGAAAATAATAATTATGCTCATAAATTAACTTATTAAAATTTGATAAAATTCCATGACTTAACCATTCTTTAATAAAGACAATTTAAATCTTATTTTTCTTCCAATCTAAAAGCATGAAAATCGTACTTCGCATTTCATTTTACATCATTTGGTACTAGAGCAAGTTAAATTAGGGTTTTCTATGATCTTGCTTTGAGCATTTTACAGTTTCATTTAGTTATTTCAGCATATTTCAAAACTAATTCTATAATTTCATAAGTTTTCTACAATTTTAGAAAATTAATTCTGCAATTTCCTAGGTCTTCTTTACAATTTTGCAAATTGTAAATTATTTCTACAACTTTCAGGACATTTATGTAATTATAGAATTGTTTTTGCAATTCTGTGATTGTTTTACTCATTCAGCATTTGTTTAGGGACTATTTTGTAAATTCGTAAATTATTCTGTGAAATTTTGGATATTTCTACAATTTCTAAAATTATTCTCGGATTTCTTAATTATTCTGGAGAAATTTGCAAATTTATTTTATTTCTACATAATACTTTATGAAAATTCAAACTTTTGCACTCGAAGTTTGCAACTTTCTCGGGCATATTTCTGTTTCTAAGCTTTTGTTTCACAACATTTAAGCTAGATGCTACTGCTTCATCACTTCATTATTTTTAGGTCCCTTTTCTACATTAAACCTATCAAAAATCATTAGAAAAATTCATTTCAAATCTTTGTTTTAAATTTCACAAATTTCTAAATCATGACAACTAGAACGAGTAGACCATACCAAAACAGGTTAGCAAATGAGCCACCTTAGGCTATTTTAACTCAAATCTGCGAACAACTAAACAATCTTACAACGACCCATGAAAAACTAAAGGCTAAAGTAGATGCCAACAACAAGGCCAAACCCCTCAACCTAACTCTCAGCATATTCCGAACTTGAACGTTAATAAGGGTGAGAATGAAGTCGAACCGTCCGTACAAAAAGATGAGGAGCCTATCCAAAAACGTGTTGTACAAGGTGGTTGAGTCCCTAGAGGATGATCTTTTCATCCTGACAATAATCAGCCTGGTCATGCTGAACAAGTAAAGAACCCTAACTTTACGGCACCAAGTCGACCTATGTATCAAGAGCCATACTATGATTAAGGAGTCCCTAGACGCCAAGGAGGTAGTAGAGCTAGGCGCACTCTAGATTCTGATGATGAATATGAAATCACACGAAGAGTGAAACTTGATTCACCCACTTTTCATGGTAGGATAGATTCGAAGAATTTTATTGTGATATCCCGGTTGCCGATACTTAACCCCTCTTTTACACCGGGCCGAACCACCAGCAACCGAGACGTCAAAACATAAACATTTATACAACTTGTAATAAATCATTTAATCATATATTTGCCGCAACCTGCGATACCTCACACCATATCCTGTGATCTTTCTTATGCAATACCTGCCACCAGAAATAGTAGGAGTTTGTTAATACAAACTCTGTATGTAAAACAATATCCAACATATGATCAGATATTATAACAAAATAATACAAATAACATCATAGGATAATCAATAATTATACACACAAGCAAATTTACACAACATGCTTCACATCAAAATTATCATCATAATTCTCATGTCATTAAACTGACTTTATTTCATAATATTATTCTGTTTAGTGTTGTGGATCTAACATTTCCATACCCTTTCACCTAGAAACCTAACAAAAGTCCCTACAACTTGTTATCCTGGAAGCCTTGAAAGGAACTGCACATTGCATTAGTGATTCCATTTTAGGATATCACCCGGCGTACACTCTCCGCCCTCGTTGAAATAACATATATATAAGAAACTTTCCGCCCTCGTTGGTTCTTGGCATACAAAAATTCATCGGCACATCACCTCGCAGATAAGCAAATCACATTCATTTTCTTGTTCAATTAACAGAATATACGACATAATATCATAATTTGTTATATTTTCGTAACATGAAATTATATTCACAACATAATAATAAATCAACTTCAATTTAGGGAAAAAATTATCTACCAATTTATCGTTATACAAAACACGAAATTCCTCTCTAATTTTCCCTTTTCTTCCTCCTCCTTCTTCTTCTTCTCCTCCTTCTTCTTCTCCTTCTTCTCTTCCTCCTCCTGCTGGCTGCGGTGGCTGCTGCCGCTGTTGGCTCGGTGGAACGGCGAAACAGAGAGGCGGGCGAACGCGGGAGAGAGAAACCAAGAGAGAGGAATTCTTCTTCTTTGGTTGTTTCATGTCCACAAGTCATAACTTGTCTTTTAACTTGATAAACAACTCAATAATACATCAAATTCACATCAATATGCTTTTTATTTCTCAGCAATATTCATCTGTATAACCAAAACATCTACATCACAGATTAACAAAAATATCACAAATTACATCTTAATTATCACTCTCTACTTCTAAGACATTTTCTTGCTTTACTTACAAGCAGATTTGACGCTACAATTTCAGAATCTTCCATTAATTTATCAAACTCTGTATACTGCTATATTTTTAATATATCCTACATTTGTGCAGGTAAATCTTCAATATACATCCGATAATTCTTATTTTCTGCTGGCTGTTCTTTCCCTTCTTCTCGAATTCTTTCTTCGGATTTTATCTTATATTTCTCTATCAACATCAAATCTTTATCTGTCATCTTAATATTTCTTTTGTTCCTAATTCATCAATCACACAAATTATCAGTAAAATATTCATATCCAATTTCCGGAAAATATTTTATCACTTTCAACTTCCAAACAAATATTCTTTTAATCAATACTCGACTTTTTCAATTTCTAAAATTATCATACACAGTGATTTGTGAGTGCAACCCACTATATCCACCCACATCTTCGGATAAGTTCACAACTGCTCTGATACCATCTGTGACGTCCCGGCTGCCGATACTCGACCCCTCTTTTACACCGGGTCGAACCACCAGCAACCGAGGCATCGAAACTTAAACATTTATATGACTTGCAACATATCATTTAATCATATATTTGCCGCAACCTGCGATACCTCACACCATGTCCCGTGATCTTTCTTATGCAGTACCTGTCACCAAAAATGACGGAAGTTTGTTAACAAACTCTATAGGTAAAACAATATCCAACATATGATCAGATATTATAACAAAATGATACAAATAACATTATGGGATAATCAATAATTATACATATAAGTAAATTTACACAACATGCTTTACATCTAAATTATCATCATAATTCTCATGTCATTAAACTCACTTTATTTCATAATATCATAATATTATTCTATTAGTGATGTGGATCTAACATTTCATACCCTTTTACTTAGAAGCCTGACAAAAGTCCCTACAGCTTGTTATCCTGGAAGCCTTGACAGAAGTCGCACCTTACATCAGTGATTCCATTTTAGGACATCACCCGACGTACACTTCTCGGCGTCATCAAAATAACATATATATAGGAAACATGCAACCCTCGTTGGTTCTTGGTATACAAAAATTCATCAGCACCATATCACCTCACAGATAAGCAAATCACACTCATTTTTTTGTTCAATTAACAGAATATACGACATAATATCACAATTTCTCATATATCTGTAACACGAAATTATATTCACAACATAGTAATAAATCAACATCAATTTAGGGAAAGAATTACCTACCAATTTATCGTTATACAAAGCTCGAAATTCCTCTCTAATTTTTCCTTTTCTTCCTCTTCCTTTTTCTTCTTCTCCTCCTCCATCTTCTTCATCTTCTCCTTCTTCTCCTCCTCCTACTGGCTGCGGTGGCTGCTGCCGCTGTTGGCTCGGTGGAACGGCGAAACAGAGAGGCGGGTGAACGCGAGAGAAAGAAACCGAGAGAGAGAGGAATTCTTTCTCTTACTCTTTCTCTCTCCAAGTGCAAGAGACACGCGGAAAACGACAGAGACAAAGGCGGTTCGGCGTTGCTGTTCCTATCTGATTAATGAAACAATTGCATTTTGGTCCTCCTATTTTCTTTCTCTTATAAATAGGTTCAAAAATTATTATTTTTTAGTTCAAAAATATTTCTTTTAGGTCCAAAACAGTTTTAACTTTTAAAATCTCCAATTAAATTCTGGATATCACATTTATAGACTAGATCACAGCATAGATTTATACTTTGACTGAATCCCTATGTCAAAAGAAAGAAATATGAGATTTGATTGGATGAAATTGTCTAGCTATGCCAAGGCATACTGGATAAACCCTAAGAGAACACTTCAATGATCTGGTCATGCCCTAATTATTTCTTTGGACGAAATTAAAGAAACCCTACGACAAAAATATTTACCTCTAACTTATCGAGATCAGTTACTCGATGAGTTGACCTTTATTTTTTATTTTTTTGAGAGAGTTGACCTTTATTTGACAAGGTGCGAGCTATGTCACTAACTATATGACTCGCTTTAATGAGTTAATCACACATTGTTACCTGATTGAGGATGTGTCACCGTGTCTAAATTTCGTACTGGTCTACGTTCCAAAATCAAACATGAGATGACTATCTACGATATCTCCATGGTTAAAAAAGCATATCAGCAAGCACTTCAAATTGAACAATACTTACGAGTTCCAATGAACTGTAAGCGGCCAACTCAGTCTTTATAACAACCTCGTAGGACTGTCTCGATGTAAGCTGGTATTACTCCGTCAAAAAGGGATAGCCCAAGCCCCACTGATTATAAGGGTAAAGGAATAGCATGTCCTTCCAACTCCAAATCTACTGGCTTGCTTCACTTGTGGTAAAATAGGTTACTATGCCAATTCCTACCAATCCTGAAACTTATACATGAAACCAACAAGTGTGGATGAAAAGGCAGGAGAAAACACCAATGAAGAAGTCATCGTGGCAGCATCTTATGAAAATACCAGTGAAGCAAAGGACGACCTCAATGTCTCACGCATAGCAGTGATGCGGCATGTCCTAACTACATCTTGCTACGAACCCAACTAGCGAAGGACTGCTATTTTCCAAACAAATTTTAAAATGTAATGATAAATCTTGTAAATTAATTATCGACAGTGACAGTTGTATGAAAGCACCACACCCTAAACTCAAAATCCTAAATCCAGTTAAACGTGTTTGGGCGAAAGTAGTACTAGGATAGGTGACCTCTTGAAGTTAACACGTCATTGCCAGATCCGAAGTCCCGGATGAAAAGTGTAGAGGGTTGTATTAGGCAGTCAACAGCCAGTGTACAACTTGTCGAATATGACATGAATTCTTTAAAAAATTATACCTTAGAATCTAAATATTTTCATCTTAGCAAATTAAAAAATTAAATATATAGAGTGCAAATTTAGTCAAGATAAAAACACTTGACTAATCTTTTTTATTATATGATGAATCCTATGGAGCATGCTGAATTAAGATAAATATAAAACTTATTGAAAAAAGGCTTCGTTCACAAAAGCCTCTCTCCTTGTGTTATTGCTGTCATCCTTACCCCTAAAAAGTATAGTAGTTGAATGTGCATAGACTTTCAAGCCATTAAAAAAATAACAGTTAAGTATCATTTTTAAATCCCGAGATTGGATGTTAGACTTAATGGCCAAAGTACAAATCTTCACGAAGATTGGCCTACATAGTGGTTACCATCAAATCCGGGTTTTTGAAAAAGATGAATGGAAGACTGCATTCAAATCTAAAGATGGGTTATAAGAATGGCTCGTAATGCCTTTCGGTTTTTTCAATGCTCCAAGTACGTTTATGCCAGTAATGACCCAATATTACGACCTTTTATAGGTGTTTTCCTAGTCGTCTATTTTGACGATATATTGATTTATAGCAAGTCAAAAAAGGAACACCTGGATCACCTGCGTGAAGTTTTCATTATTTTGAGACATCTAAAACTCTATATTAACTTAAAAAATTGCCATTTTACGATGACATTCATTATATTTTTGGGTTTTATCATGTCTAAAGAAGGAGTTCTTGCTGACCCCTCTAAGATTTCTGCTATAAAAGAATGATTAACTCCAAAGAGTATCCATGATGTTTAAAACTTTCATGTTCCTTTTATTGTTTTATCAAGGCATTAGTTCTATAGTTGCTCCCCTTACCAATTGTTTAAAAGGGAGAGAGTTTAAGTGGACTCCAACCGTTGAAAAGACCATCCACGAGATTAAATCTCAACTTGTAGAATCCACAATACTGCAATTTCGCGACTTTAAAGAAGTATCATGTGATGCTTCAGGCACAGTAATTGGTGGAGTCCTAAGTCCAGAAAGACACCACATTGTCTATTTTAACGAAAGCTAAATGAGGCAAGGCAGCGGTATTCAATATACGATAAAAAATTTTATGCCGTTGTGCAGACCCTTCGTTATTGGTAATACTACCTCATCGCTAATGAATGTCCTTTATTCAGACCACCAAGCATTTAAGTATTTAAATTCTCAAAAAAAAGTGCTAGATATGCTAAATGAGCTTCTTTTCTACCAGAATACACATTCGTATTCAAGCACAAAACTAGGGTTGATAATAAACCTGCAGATGCTCTGAGTCGAATGTTGGTAATATTGCATACTATGCAAATTAAAGTTCTTAGGTTCAATGCCATCAAATCGGAATATCACGACTACAAGGACTTTGAAACAATTTACGCTCGAATCAATAAGGAACCCTTTCAGGCTGACAAAGAATATTTGATTTGAGACGATTATTTGATTCGAGATCTTAGATTATGTAAACCTAACTCTTCCTTATGTGAAAACTACGTATTGGAGGTGCAGCAGGCCATTTTGGTAGGAATAAGACATTTGCATTGGTCTTCGACTGATACTTCTGGCCTAGCCTTCGGAAAGATGTGGCACGAATAGTAGCTCGATGTCAAGTGTGTCAAAGAACCAAAGGAAGCAAACAAAATATAGGATTGCATACTCCGCTTTCCGTTCCTGAGAGACTATGGGAAAAACTCAGTATGGATTTTGTCTTAGGTATCCCTCGAACCCCGAGACAGCACGATTGTATCTTTGTTGTTGTGGACCGTTTCTCAAAAAATGGCTCACTTTATTTCATGTTCAAAGACGTCTGATGCCTCACACTTAGCTACTATATTCGCAGCTAAAATTGTTTGATTTCATGATTTACCAAAGTTAATGGTTTCTGACTATAATATTAAGTTCATAAGGTACTTCTAGAAAACTCTTTAGAAGAAGTTAGGAACCAAGCTCCTTTATTTTACCACCTACCACCTGCAAACTGATGGTCAAATAAAAGTAGTAAATAGAAGCTAAGGAAATGCACTAAGGTATTTAATAGGTGAACATCTATCTAGTTGGGATATAATTTTACCCATAGTTGAATTCACTTTCAATAACTCCGTCAATAAGTTAACTAGCATGAGCCCATTTTAAGTTGTCATTGATTACACTCCACACATACCAGTTGGTCTAATAGATTTATCTCCCACATATAGACCCAATGATTTTGCATTTACATGATCTTCATGCTGAGATTAAAAGAAAAATTACTTTAAATTATGACAAGATCAAAGATGAAGTTTACATAGGAGATTTATCGAATTTAATAAAGGTGATTCAGTCATAATTACAATAAATCCTAAGTCATTCATTGTGAAAACCCACAAGAATTTAGTAGCTAGAAAGATGAATCTCTATCAAGTACTCAAGAAAGTTTAATAGCAATACCTACAAGTTAGATTTCTCAATGGAGATGAGTATTAATCCGATCTTCAACATGTATGACCAAACTCCATATTGTGATCCATTGCTTATTATTTTCCACATCCAGATAATTCATCTACCATACCATCCATTACAGATATTTCCACCACTGAGATTCCTATTTGATACCCTGCACCTAACAGTAGAGAGAATTTTAGGAATCTTCTGGGCCACGTCCATAACATAATTCATTCTTTCCATTACAGGTGCTTTGATTGAAATCACATGGGAGGCCCGTGTCAATACAGAAAGTTCCTAACACATTTGGACTGACATCTCCACAATTTGATTGACAGAATGCGGATACAAATTTTGGTTTGCTTTCAGGGCTAAAAGAGCTCCGCACAAGTCGACTCACACTTTCGGAGCTTGTTAATTGCCTTCCACCTGATGCCTGGATGGAGAAAGCAATCCGCTTTAATTTGTCCACTGCAGAAACCAGTATCAAAAATATTAGGCTACAATGAGCATAGTAGCTAAGACCAATAGTTTCTATATTTGAAATGCATATTTCTCTTACAGTTCTGATGCAATGGGGAAATTATGTTGGAAACTCTTCGAGGAAGTCCATGATGTTTGCTGTGAATGATAGAAGTAACAGAATTACTGCTAGCAGTTTGTGATGCAACACCTTTCTGATTAGCCCAGTCCTCCATGAAACGTGCAGCAGCTCCTTTGTTGTCACCACTAATTAAGGAGTTTGTTGTCACCACTTTCGGAGGCTGAATATAAGTTTGTTTCATTATTTTTACCATTCTATCTTTTCCAACAGGGTTTAGGGTTTAGGGTTTAGGGTTTAGGGTTTAGGGTTTAGGGTTTAGGGTTTAGGGTTTAGGGTTTAGGGTTTAGGGTTTAGGGTTTAGGGTTTAGGGTTTAGGGTTTA
>JAEMOT010003470.1:47352-62814 GCA_019297695.1 Apostasia ramifera
TTTTGGTTTTAGGGTTTAGGGTTTAGGGTTTAGGGTTTAGGGTTTAGGGTTTAGGGTTTAGGGTTTAGGGTTTAGGGTTTAGGGTTTAGGGTTTAGGGTTTAGGGTTATAGAGGCTTGCCTTTGTAGGAAATCATTGATCTGCAGAAACTCTGAAGTCTTAGAGTTTATCACCTCTAAGGCAAAATCAACTTAACCCGAGAGGGAATTCTACAAATGCAATATACGCTTATCGACTTTTCATTTCTCGAACCAACACTTTTGGGATCAGATATCTAGTGACACATTTACCTGCAAGAGGGTTAGGAGGAAGAGTACCTGTATGAGGGGGTAGAAATACTGCAAGAGTCCATTGGCATGTTGCACGATTGGAGTGATGAAACTTTTGATCAATGAGGAAGATCATTTCATTACATTAATGACTCGGATCTAAAGAGCCAAGCTGATCATGTTCATGATAACTGTCTTTGAGGCCAAACCAGTTAATATAGGCTTTTCTCACTCGATTTACCCGGTTGGGATTTACCCACTTGTGATTTTTTTATTATTTCCTAACCCAACTCATTGTGTTTGTGAGACAGCATTTCCAAAGGGGTATGGTAATCTACTATCAAGGGGTAGATATCACAAGTCTTCGAGGAGTAACCTAGAATAAGCCTTTGCCTTTATTGGTAGCATGTTGAATTGAGTGTATTTATTCATCAAGGATTGCCTTAACCAAATCGAAATGAGCATCTTCTTTTAGTGAGTATTTTCGAAGGGGAGACTCTTAGAATCATTGCTTTGAAAACAACCTTCGATGCATGAGTTTGATCATGCAACTGTGGTGATAGACTTTAGAAGGGTTATTCCATGCATATGACCCCAAACATCATCTCTATTAAGGTCATGCATGAAAAAGTGTTTGAAGGAATATGTTCAAAAACTTGGTTCGAAAGGTTCCTTTGAAAGGGGGTTCGATTTCTCATGGACAGATTTCCATGAGAGAACAGGCTTGAATGCTTGGTTCGAACGAAAACACCTGATTTTCACTTCACAAATCTTAGCTTTTAATAAATTTAGATTTTTGGCTTCGTTCGAAAAAGAATAAGGACCCAGGTACTAGGGGTCGCGATTGACAGATTTCAGAGACCACCCTTTATTTTATATTTGTCAAAGGTTGACCAATATTGTTGCCAGACAACTCAAGAGTTGGTGCTGACATATTAGCTGCATAGGAGTGTCGAAAAACTTCAATAGGGTCCATCATTATTTTCCTCTCTTTTTACTAAAGTTCACTCCATAATTTTGAAGTTCTAAAGTGATTCTCTAGGGATTTCTTATTATTTTAAGGTAACGTTGGCATTGCATTAGCTAGAGGGCAGCATCCTCTCATTATTTTAAGTTTATCTTATTCTGACTACTGAGTAAGATTTATAGATCTAGATTTCTTTTTTTTTGTTTAAAAAAAACTCTGTTAGCTCTATGGCGCTTCCAAGGATTCTAAGATGTCAAAATCAAGTTTCTTCGAAAATAATCTTCAATAGGAGGATCTTAATTTCGCAGAAGCTTCTATCTTGACTGGTTTGGGTCTTCGAAGATTTTGGGTCAATCGAAGGCACTAGGTTTGTACTGTTGTTTGGAACTTCATTCCACAAATGCCACTAGTTCATCAAACTTTTCAAACAATAAATTGGAACATTACTTTCGCATATTTTGAGAACTTTTTTATAGGCAAACAAATTGCCCCCTAATGAACAGATTTTATGTCTGAAAGTGAGATTTGTTCATTGGCCTTCCATTTCCTTGCTCTTGCGCTACTTCTGGGATTTATTTGAAATGGCTGATTTTGGGGAAGAAGAAATTCGCAACTTCATTTCTGAGCGAGATCCCGAAGGTAAGCTCTATATTTTTGAGCGGTTTTCACTAAGGCGGGAATTCTTGCAGAACCACGACTTTTTCTGTGAGGTATTTTAGAGGCATCCCCTCTTGAAGTATCTGTCTATTAGATCTTTTCCTTATGATCATCTTTCTTCTTGGACTCCGCTAACTTTTTTTCATATGGAAGAAAGACAGTTTATGGAAAGATTTTTTTATAATATTAGGCATGGAGACAGATACACCTTACACCCTTCTGACGACATTTTCAGTTCTTAATATACTCCACAGCTTTGGATAATTTTTTTCTTTCTATTTTCTGTTAGTTTAGTGGCGATGTTACTTTCTGGACTTGCTTGCTATCAGTTATCCAGATGAGTTCGAAAGTACTCGCATCATTGGTGATAGACAATTCACCAAAGCTGTGGAGCTCTTCAGTGCTGCATCGGAGCAAGTAAATGGGAAAATGGAGTATCGTCATGCGTACTTAGATTTCTCACAGCTTCAGGTGAATCTTTCATCAAGTGGAGGACAGCAGGTTGTAAGAACTTGCCCTGCCGCAATGGGGTTTGCTTTTGCTGCTGGAACCACTGATGGTCCTGGAGCTTTTGATTTCAGGCAAGGGGATGTCAAGGTATCTTAGGATTCTCTTTCTTGGTGAGTAATGTAACCATGATCGTGATTCTGATTGTGTTTTCTTTGCAAGGGCAATCCTTTCTGGAAATTGGTTAGAAACCTATTAAAGAATCCAAGCCAGGAGCAAGTTGATTGTCAGATGCCAAAACCAATTTTACTTGACACCGGCGAAATGAAGTTGCCATATGATTGGGCGGTTAGTTGATATCTGTTGCTTTTTATAACATATTTAATTTTTTCCCTTTAGATTTTATAGGTGTTTTTGTAAATGTATTTGTTCAGCATCTGACGTAGAGATGCGAGTTACTGGTACGATTAATCCAAGAGCTATAGAAGCTTGCGCTAAAAGGAAAGAAATGCATGCCTTCTTCTGTCCTATAGCACTCAATAGATGCCCTTTGAATCAAATTTGTGACGCCTGTGGCCAAAGAAGGTGGGAAGTGATCGTCGGGTGATATACTAAGAGAAAGGTATCACTGAGGTAAAGTGCGGCTCCTGTTAGGCTTCTAGGCTAAATAATGAGTGGTGAGAGTGGCACAAGAATGAATCGTTCTACATCGGAAAGGGAGGGAGATCCTAAGCTGTATAAGTAGAAACATAATCTCAAATGGTAGAAGCGCCTTTTGGGCCAAAACTGTGAGGCTAATGATGGAAAACTCCGTAGTTAAGCGTGTTTGAGTTGGAGTAGTACTGGGATGGGTGACTTCCTGGAAAGTTCTCAAGTCACGCAGTTTTCCTAAAACCAAAGCGGACAATACTTCTATAATGGGATTACGGGATGTTACAAAATTTCTCTCGTTCAAATTTTTACATTGCTAGCGTGGGTCCTCTGCCAGCCAATATGAAGTGGAGCCCTTCAAATAGGCCTTGGGAAGATGTCCTTCATCAAATCTTGCATTTCTTGAGAGAATTTGCTCAAAAAGTCTATTGTATCTGGCATGCAAGGCTATACTTGTGTCTATCTTCCCGTAAAAAAAAGAAAACACACAAATACATAAATTCTCATTGCATAACTACTTTAACAAAACAAAATAAGTGTACAAATAAAGTTAAGCACATGATTGAGCTTATCTAGTGAAGCTGATATCAGTAGAGGTTGTATCATGGATGCTTTGCATAACATAGAAATATTGGCGAGTTTCAACTGCTTTAGTTGTTATAAACAGTTTGTGGGACATAAATGGTTCCATTGGTCGATTTGGCTCCTATTTGATGAAAGTTTTATAGATGAATAGTTTTTCAATGAATAAAATAATCATTGTACTCTTTTGTTTGTTTCTGATCTGAAATTTGGTGAAAGATATAACTTAATCATAGGAATTTTAGTTAAGAACTGACACTCTAAAAAAAGATTTTCTATGATGTTATCCTATAGATTTTGTCTGCAATTTTGTGGTTACAACTTGATCTTTTAGAGTAAATTATTGATAGATCCCTACAGTTTATAATGGCACTTGGGCAACTTTTTCTAAAATCTTTCACTTGAGTCTTTATTTTGAAATTATAGGGACCTATTTAGATCCCTATTTAATTTTACTTTTAGGTCCCCATTTTAAATTCTAGGCCCTAATGGAAGGATTTTAAAAAACATGGATCAAAGAGTAATCATGGGTCAACTATATGAACCTATTAGTAATTTACCCTTTATTAGTGTGATTTATTTCAAAAACGTTCATGAAAAGGATATTATTTCAAAAAAAAAGACTTGATGAGTTATCTTTTTTTTTGCAGCCTTCGATTCTTCCGATCCAGATCATACGTTTAGGACAGGTTGTCATCCTTTGTGTTCCTGGAGGTAATTGCGCGTAGAACTTGAACTCTTTGCATGATGAAGACATCTATTACTCGTACATCCCCCCTTCTCCCCTATCTCAAAATGGTCAATTTGTTAGACCTTGCGGAGTGCTATGTCTGAGAATGTAGTCTTTTATTTTTGTTACTTGGGGGATACTTCAAGTTGTTATACTTTATTTCCTTCTATTCTCCCATCTTCTCACTGAACTTCACCATTTTGGCATCTTCCAGAATTTACAACTATGGCTGGAAGGCGTCTGAGAAACGCTGTAAAAGAAGTTCTTACAAGTGGTGATAATGGAGAATTTGGTGATAATGTCCACATTGTGATTTCTGGGCTGACCAACACATATTCTCAATATGTGACTACATTTGAGGAGTATCAAATACAAAGATATGAGGTTTGTGCCTCCATTCCGTTAATAACTGCTTATTTCACCATGGTCTCTTCCTCAAAAAATTTCTTTTACTTTATTACCTCGAGATATTGTTTGGCTTCTAAATCTTAATATTTATGTTTATTTGTCCAGCCACATGCAAATCCAAGTTTTTGTGTTCTCAACTAAGTATGTGCCATATGGGGCATGTATTATTCTATAACACCATTATTAAATAAAAATTCATTCATGATTGTTAATATCTCTAGTTATGCTGTAAAAATAACTTGAAGCTTGCTCAAAATTCACTCAAATTTGGGCTTCTCAAGTTCGACTCGAATGATTTTAGGGTCAAGCTTCGAGCCACAGCTCGAGGTTGGGTGTCATTTCGAGTTGAATTCAAGCCAAAGTTGGCTCGCTCGATATAAACTCGAATTAGCTTGAAAAATTTTATTTTTGTAAATAGATTAATATGTATCTAGATATGTAGAGATATTTTTTATATTTTTATATATTATATGTATTTTAATATCAAAAAAATATATATTTTTTAAAAAAATATGCAAATGTAAATCATTTGGAGCCGGCTCATGCTTAAATAATTGAGTCGAGCTAGCACGACTCAAAATCATTTTGAGTCCAAGTCGAGATCGAGCTAAGCTGATCTCTAAAGCTAATACTATATCACTCATATTCATCTCGTTTATAGCCGCAACAATAAGTCAATAAGTCAATTAGTAGTTAAAGATTTAACATCTAGCATATCGTGCAAAACAAATTAACATAAGTACGAGTCATGGTAACCCCTAAATATCTCTAGCACTAAGGTTCTGAGGACAAAAAGAATCTATGATGAATTAGATTTATTATTATAATGCAAATTAGCTTGCATGTGTAGGAGCATATAAGAATAAAAAATTATTCCTAAGCCAAAATAATATAGCGGCACCTGGGACTTAGTTTCGCTCATTTGGCAAGTCAATAGTTGAATGTAAGTGGATGTATGTCGTGAAGACTTCCGTTAATGGCTCTATGAATTGTCTAAAAAATAGGCTTGTAACAATGGGCTACACTCAGATATATGAGATCGACAATGTGGATATCTTCTCTCCAGTGATATAGTTAACTTCAATGCCCCTATTTCTTGATCTAGCGGTAATGTTTCAGTAGTCTTTTAGGGGGTTTATGTGGAGAAATGACTTGGGTTCATTGCTTGGGGGAATCTGAACTTGTCTGCAGGCTAAAAGAGTGACTATATAGTTTGAAGCAGTCTCCTCAAGTATGATTTGGTAAATTTGTTTTGGTTTTGATATGTCCTAAATTAAAAATTTAATTGTCAACTGAATATCCCTTAATACCATTAGAACCCAACTGCCCATTACAATTTCCATATGATTTAGTGTCTCTAATATCAGACCTTCTTTAAATGGCAAAAATATAACACGCTTTATGCATTATATAAAGCAAGTGATGCGGGACATATGAATGACGACGCAGTTTACAGATCAGCAATTTAATAAAGCAGATTATTCACAAACTAATGCTAAAATATCAGAGAACAATTTTATAATGATTAAGAAATTAATTAAACCCGCAAAACTGATTTCGTTCAAAATTTTAAATAAATTAGATTGAAGATAATTGAAAAATTACCAATTCAGATTAGGGGTGCGATTCGGTTTTCAACAAATCAGAAATGGAATAACAGGAATATGGGAACTCACAATATTTAACCAACAATAATTAAATTGCACTCAATAATGAAAGGTCGAACAGGCGGAGTAAGTTCGAGCAAATCACAAGCGAGCAGAATGAGCGCGCGCGCGGGGCGGCGAACTGGGCGCAAGCGGCAATGTCGAGTGGAGTTGTGTATTCGCGTCGACGTAGTCGGCGCGGGCGCGTCGCCGGCGATATGGAAACGTGATGACGCGATCACGTCGAACTGGAGTCGGCGAGCTGGATCCAAGAATGCAAACTAGCATGCAGGGTGGACGAGGGCGAGGTCAGGTAAATGCTGAGGGATGTAAGATAAATGAGATCGAACCCAGAGGGGAGGAGCTGGAGCGGGTGGTGTTTAAAGATTCTCACCCAATGTCCAAGCCCTTCTCTATTCAGAATATCGATTCATTCCAGAGTCAGATAATCCCAAGAGAAACACAAGTTAAATTCATTCAGCATTAGAAAAATACGAATAACAGAGAGACGTTTATATAGACCTCCATACAAATTGACTCAATAAATAAAAAATACATAGTGTAATAAATTCCTTACACAAACGAGAAAGTGCCAGATAACATGCCTAAAATAACAATCACAGAAATAGAAACAACTAATACAAAATAAATGCGAGAAATAAAATCATCCCAAAATGGAATCTCCAATCAATCGGAATGAATTAGAGATTTCTAATTCACCAAGTCAGTAATCCGCAGCATTCATCTTTCCAAATTTGTTCTAATAGTCAATCGATCCAGATCGAAGCAGTGTGGCTAGATCTCGGTCGTCGACGGTAAACTCTGCCATGAATGAATCGACGGTCGATCGTGGTGCCCCCACCAACTCTCCCCGGGTGGGAAAGACTCGACTCTGTCGATTAGGGGTCTTCTCTGCTTTGATATCTCTCTAGCAAATCTGGATTAAGTCTCTGCAGCTCATCTCTAGTAATCCATGAATCCTCAGACGGAGGTAAACTCTTCTAAATAGACCACGACACAAATGCCAATATATGGTCGCAGAACATGGGTCATCAGCCTCATGAAGGTGCTGGGAGCGTTAGATAACCCAAAGAGCATTACCAACTACTTATATGAGCCATCCTTCGTCTTGAAGGCTGTCTTTCATTCATCCCCTGGACGAATTCGAACTTGATGATAGTCGCACTTAAGATCGATTTTAGAGAAAATAGTGGCTCCAACCATCATATCAAGAATATCATCCAAGCGAGGGATGGGAAAGCGATACTTGACCGCGATTTTGTTGATGATTGATTATCTACGCACATTCTTCACGATCCGTCTTTCTTCGGAGTCAGAAGGGCTGAAATTGCACAAGGGCTAAGACTTTCTCGAATGAATCTCTTTTGGAGTAGTTCATCTACTTGCTTTTTTAACTCTATATGTTCAGCGGGGTTCAAGCGATAGTGTGGCAAATTTGGAAGTGTTGCTCCGGGCACAAAATCAATCGCGTGCTGGATATCACGCATCGGGGGTAAGGAGTCAGGAAGATCTCCCGGGAATACGTCAGCAAATTCCTTAAGTATAGGAACTGCTTCTGGTGGAGGTTCAACCGGATTACTCTCCTTCACTTCCTTAACAACAACAGCCCAAATTAAAGAATTTTCGTCTATTTCCTTCTCGAATTCTCGAGCGCTAATCAAGTGAAGGTCTTTCTTCTTTGATGCTTCTTTCTTACTTGAAATTTTTTTCTTACTAATGGCCTTAAGAAGAGAAAGACCTATCACGATCTTGTCACCTTTATAGGTGAACACAGGAATTGGATCATCCTCGAAGAGTAACATCCAAATCATATAACCAAGGTCTACCCAAGATGATGCTACCAACTTCCATTGATGGAACGTCACACCAAACCTTGTCCTGATAGGAATTGAATTAAATCGGGACTAAGCATCGCTGTGTAACCTCCAAGGAAGAAGCATTAATCTAGAAAACTTTATATGAATTGGGATGTCTCTCGGGAATTAAACCAACCTTAGACACAGTTGTGATGACGATTACATTCACACAACTTTCACTGTCAATTATAATCTTACATACTTTTTCATTGATTCTTATGTAAGTGTGAAAGATAGAAGTTCTGCGCTAATCACCACTTTCTTTGGGCTGGGTTAGAGCACATTTAATAATCCCAATTCTTGAATCACTATGAGACTCAGACTCATAAGTAAATCTGACATATCCTAGAGTTTCATACTCGGGATCCTCAAATTCGCCAATAAGTGCCTCATCAGCCACATAGGTGGGTGGGTCATCCTCATAGGCTGGAAAATCATCATCCTGATTTTTGATTATTGTCTTTGTAGGACATTCGGATGCCATGTGACCGATTCCCTGACACCTGAAATAGCGTATAGACCGATTACCACCACTACGAGAGGTTTTTCCGATAACAGCCTTGCATTTGTCAGTGGCAAGAGGCCGGCTAGTGGTTGGTGAACCATCAGCTGGCTTGGTCCCCGAGGGCGTGGACCTTGTAGTAGCTACAGTCAGGCGCGGGTCAACTTTAAGCTTGCTCAAGGGTTGGGATCTGTCTCACAATAATTTTGCATTGTATGTCGTCCCGAAGTCCATATCAGAATTTAGAAAATGTGACTTCTGGATCTTCATGAGCACCACATCGCATAAAGAATTCATCGAACTGCACGATGTATTCAGCGACAGTCTTATTACTCTAAGTCAATCTCTATCATTGATCTAATAGGTGATGCTTATAGGAGACGAGAACATATTTCTCTCTAAGTTTTGGCTTTAAACTCATCTCACGATCCAACAGGTTCTTGTCGACCGTGTTGCAAGATTTGTTTAATATTATTTATGTAGAGTTTGGCTTGCATAGTGAGCTTCATCTTCACAAATCTAACCTTTCGATTTTCTGACATGTACCATTCATAATAATGGTCCATGTCCGCTTCTCAATCTAAGTAAGCCTTTGGGTCTAGACGACCGTCAAAGGTAGGGGCCTCTACTTTCACGCCACGCCAGTTATTTTCTTCTGGATCACGTGACTCTCGTATTTGATAACTCATAGGGTTATAATTTTGCCTAGGTTGTTCGATTTCTCTCTCTTGATTATTTTGGCTCTCAAGTCAATTTATCCTACCATCCATATAGTCTAATCTAGTTATAATCTCGGCTAGCTCTTTGAAGTTCGGGATTCATATTATTAGTTGGTTTAGGGTTAAAAATAAAATATTTGGAACCAGAACAAATGCGCATGCAATAAAAACAAATATGATCTAATTCATGCAGATGCGAATATGTCCTAACTTGACCTAATGCTCTGATACCAAATTTGATGCGGGACAGATGAATGACGATGCAGTTTAGAGATCAACAATTTTATAAAGCAGATTATCCACAAACTAATGTTAAAATATCAGAGAACAATTTTGTAATAACTGAGAAATTAATTAAACTCGCAAAAATGAATTCTTTCAAAATTTTAAATGAATTAGATCGAAGGTAATTGAAAATTTACCAATTCAGATTAGGGCGCGATTCGATTTTCAACATATCAGAAATGGAGTAACAGGAATATGGGAACTCACAATATTTAACCAACAATAATTAAATTGCACTCAATAATGAAATGTCTCACAGGCGGAGCAAGTTCGAGCAAATCACAAGCGAGCAGAATGATCCAGAGTACTTGATTTAATTAGGTTAAAAGATTGCTGAAATTCGTACTTGAGTTAGAAAATTCCAGAGACCACGATGTAATTTCCCCAAAAATTCGGGCTAAAGGCGTGGCACTAGTGGAATCGCAGGGGCGCGCAGGTGCGGGCGCCGGCAGACGCGCGGGCCCAGGCGCAGTCAAGCGCGNTGGTGGATCGCGCGCGCGGGGCATCGGACTGGGCGCGAGCGGCAATGTCGAGCAGACCTGTGTATTCGTGTCGACGTAGTCGGCGCGGGCGCGTCGCCGGCGATATCGAACGTGACGACGCAATCACGTCAAACCGGAGTCGGCGAGCTGGATCCAAGAATGCAAACTAGCATGCAGGGTGGACGAGGGCGAGGTCAGGTAAATGCTGAGGGATGTAAGATAAATGGGATCGAACCCAGAGGGGAGGAGCTGGAGCGGGTGGTGTTTAAGGATTCTCACCCAATGTCCAAGCCCTTCTCTATTCAGAATATCGATTCATTCCAGAGTCAGATAATCCCAAGAGAAACATAAGTTAAATTCATTCAGCATTAGAAAAATACAAATAACAGAGAGACGTTTATATAGACCTCCATACAAATTGACTCAATAAATAAAAAATACATAGTGTAATAAATTCCTTACACAAACGAGGAAGTACCAGATAACATGCCTAAAATAACAATCACAGAAATAGAAACAACTAATACAAAATAAATGCAAGAAATAAAATCATCCCAAAATGGAATCTCCAATCAATCGGAATGAATTAGAGATTTCTAATTCACCAAGTCAGCGATCCGCAGCATTCATCTTTCCAAATTTGTTCTAATAGTCAATCGATCCAGATCGAAGCAGCGTGGCTAGATCTCGGTCGTCGACGGTAAACTCTGCCATGAATGAATCGACGGTCGATCGTGGTGCCCCCACCAGCAAGCCTTTGATTTATAGGGCAATAATGTAGGCAATTTAAGCGCTTTGAGCGCACACATGTACATTTAAGTTGTACTATTTCCTGGATAGTGTTGTTTATTCGTTCTCCATACTCCTTTCACCTTAACCGAATTCTTTTTATTATCACATATTGAATCATTCTCATCATCAGGGAGCTTCCACTTTGTACGGCCCACATGCCCTAAGCGCCTATATTCAGGAGTTCAGGAAGTTGGCAGCTGCCCTTCTCACCGGCCAGGACATCCCTTCAGGCCCTCAACCTCCTGACCTCCTTCACAAGCAAATCGGGCTCCTCGCCCAAGTAATTATGGATGCAACTCCAGTAGGTGTGAAATTTGGAGACATCAGCACCGATGTGCCGCAGAACTCGACATTCAAACGTGGTGAGATGGCAACCGCCACGTTCTGGTCGGCTTGTCCCCGAAACGACTTAATGACGAACGGCACATTTGCGCTTGTCGAGTTTTTAGATAGCAGCAACAACTGGGTTCCTGCTTATGATGACGATGACTTCTGCCTGCGGTTCAAGTGGTCACGTCCTTCGAAACTCAGTGCTGAAAGCCATGCAGCTCTGGAGTGGAGAATCCCCCAAACGGCATCACCTGGAGTGTATAGATTGAGGCATTTTGGTGCTGCCAAGAGCTTGATTGGGTCAATAAGCCATTTCACTGGTGCTTCCAGTGCATTTGTTGTGGTCTAATCTTTTTATAGTGGACTTGGTCTTCCTAGTGTTGCTGTACATGCTTAATTTTTCTCTATTTTGTGTTTTGTTTTATTTTAATTTCTCTGTTGAAAGGAAGTGGCTTTGTTTTTCCATTCTCAAATCAAGCATTGCTGGTTAGTTAGAAGCAGATTGTTCTACTTTTTTATTCTTTTTTCTCTAAAGTGTAGATTGCTATAACATTAAGTATAACAGTTATAATCCTCAACGAGAATAGTGTAAAAATTAAATAGGAGAGGTATACCTTTTTCCCATCTTATATCAAATATACACATAGAAGTTATAAAGTCAACTGCTTTGTTAGCGGATTTATATATATGTGTAATTTTATATGTTTTAAAAGCGCTCAAGAAGCTAATGAACTCAAGCGGTAAGCACTGCCAATGGCTTCATGTAGAGAAAGTAGGATATCTCTTATGGCAGTGGTAGAATTTTTTTTTAGCCCCCAACCATGTGCTTTATCTACCTAGAGTGTTAGATAGTTTTGTCGCCTCTATGGCTTCTCTGATCTTTGCCGCTTTAATTGTTTTTGTGAACAATTTGGTATCCACAACTCTTACGAAGATGGGGATGGTCACGGAGAGCTGCTAATGCAGCATCCTTGCATTTTCTTGTACAGAGTCGTCAAAATTGACTTTGACCCATCTTTGGGGGTGGGATCCTAGTGGGACAGGGGGTTTAATATAGTTGTAATATCCTATGTTCCAAACATAGATGTATTTTTGCTTTAAGTTTTAAAAATTGTATGACTTGAGTATTTTCTAGAAGGTTATTTATCCTAGTATTATTTTAGCTCAAATATGCTTAATTACAAAATTTTTTATTACTAAACTCATGATTTTTCTCCAAAAGGTATCTATTATTTGAGCTCACATTATTTATTTATATAACTCAGGAATTTTTTTACATTTTCGATATGAGACGATTCATTTTTATGCCCCTCTATTTAGAGACCTATTAGGAGCTGCTCATTATTCATGTAATTTTGATTTAATTATATGAAAATTACTCTGGTAATTACTCATTGCTCTCTTCAGTCTTGGTTGTCAGGTATAGTAGCTTTTGTTTGATTCATCCTCGAATCACATTATATTATAAGAGGTTGACTCTAATATTATATTATAATATTTTATAATTTAAATATAGAGGTATTATTTTCTATGATTTCTAGAAGTTATGTTATTTGAGTATTTTCTAGGCGATCACTCATTCCAATACTATTTCAGTTCTAGTATGATTAACTATCAAGTTTCCCAGTATTGTTATGATTTTGCCCCAAAAGATATTTCTATCATTTAGGATCACGTTATTTACTTATATAACTTAGAAATTCTTCTCTTTTTTCGATGCGTCATGATTTATTCATGTACCCTTTTCCTAGAAAGTCTGTCAAGATATGCTGTCCAGATGATTCTAATTCAATCATATAGACATTACCCTAATAATCACTCGCTGCCCTTTCAATCTCAGATCATCACAATAACCATATAGGTTGATGGGATCACAGCTCGTGCTTTCAGTTTATAGTTTTATTCACTATTTTTTCACACTAATTTTGAAGGATGTAAGACTTTTGTAAATTTAATAACATATATATGATTATTATAATAACAATTATTCCATTAGGTGTAGTCAGTTGCATGAATTTTTTATTTTTACTGTATTCTATCAGTTAACAAATTTTCTTTTAACTTTAAGTGTATAAGATTATTTCTTATAATTTTTGTCATATTTTTTTCTCTTTCTCTTTTTATATAAGTAAATTTTAATAACTCAATTTTTATTACTATAGCTTCAATCACCCTGCATTTATATATTCAAACTTTTTAATTTAATTTTCTCTAAATTTATTTTTAATTGATGCTACTCCAATTTTATTGCGAATATATTTATTTTTTATTTTATTTTTTCTTATATATTTATTTATCTTGGCATTTTTATTTCTATAATATTAATTTATTTATACGCTTTTTTTTTTGTAGACTAGTATTCAGTATTATATATCATACTGGCCTTATTAATATTATATATAATTTATTTTTAATTTTGAATGAAATTTTTTTATTATGTAATACATCAAATATATTTTTTCATTTTACTTATCCTGCTTAGATCTTACTAATAATATTATTTATTACATTGTCATTTTGTATGATTGATTCAAGATATTTAAGTGCTCACTATTCTTGTTAATTTGATCATCAATTATTACATCATTAATAAAAGTATTTTTTTTATTAAATATGCACTCTATATATTTAGTTTTTAATATAGTAAGACGAAAGTCTTGACTATGAAATATTTATCTATTACTTGAATTTTGCCTTAGCTTTATTTTTAGTTTTATTAATATGAAAAATATAATTTACAAAAAGTATACATGAAAGCATTTTATCTTGAATGTGTCTGAACAGGGATCTCTATAACAAATGCTAAGAGATATGGACTTAAAAGCTAAGCCTTAGTATGATTTAATTGTAATAAAAAAATCTTAAATGAAACTCTCTTGTGTTCAAACACAATAGTAAACCCCCATAAACCCCCGTAAAACCCGTAAATCCTGAAAAACTGTAAAACCGTAAATCGTGAACCCCCGTGAACCCCGTGAACCGTAAACCCCGTAAACCTCGTAAACCGTAAACCGTAAACCCCGAACCTCGTTTACGGGTTTTACGGGGTTTACGATTTGTACAGGGCTTTTCGGGGTTTACGGGGTTTACGGGGTTCATGGGGTTTACGGGGTTCACGGTGTTTTCGGGGGTTTACGGGGGTTTACGGGGTTTGTAAAAGCCCCCCTCGTAAAACTCCGTTAAACCCCGAAAAATCGTAACACCGTAAAACCGTAAATCGTGAACCACCGTGAGCCACCGTGAGCCACCGTGAACCCCCGCAAACTGTCGTGAACCGTAAACCGTAAACTGTAAATCGTTAAACCCGAAACCCGAAAACTCCGGTTTACAGGGGTCCCCAAAACCCCGAAAACCCCGAAAACCCGGTAAACCCCGAAAACCCCGAAAACCTGAAAACCGCGTAAACCCCGTAAACCCCGTAAAAATCGTAAAACATCGTAAAAACCCGGAAAACCTCGAAAAACCCCGTAAAATTCGTAAAAGATCGTAATACAACCACGTAAACCCACGTAAACCACGTAAACGACGTAAACCACGTAAACCACGTAAACCACGTAAATCCCGTGAACCCCGTAAAACCCTGTGAACCCCGTAAACCGTAAACCTCGAACCTCGTAAACCCCGGAGTTTACGGAGGTCCCGGGGTCCGGGGTTCTGGGTTTCTGGGGTTTTCCCGTAAACCACGAACCTCGTAAACCCCGGTTTTACGGGGTTTTACGTGGTTTACGCGGGTTTACGGTTTTTTCGGAGTTTTTCGCGATTTTTCGGTGGTTTACGGGGTTTTACGTGGTTTACTCGGGTTTACGAGTTTTTCGGTGGTTTTCGCGGTTTTTTGGGGGTTTACGGGGGTTTACGGGGGATATGCGGGGATACGCGCGGTTAGGGGGGTTACTGGGTTTACGCGGGTTTACGGGGTTTACTGGGTTTTCGTGGTTTTACGGGGTTTATTGGATTTTCGTGGTTTTACAGGGGGATACGTGGGGATACTAGCAGTTACGGGGATTACGGGGTCTACAGGTGAACCCCCGCGAACCCCCTTGAACCGTAAATCGTAAACCCCGAAAAGCCCCGTAAGCCCCCGTAAGCCCCGGTAAGCCCCCGTACAAGCCCCCGTAAACC